>JAJMSM010000064.1:65938-78955 GCA_030578475.1 Hyphopichia wangnamkhiaoensis
AAAAAAAAAAAAAAAAAAAAAAAAAAAAAAAAAAAAAAAAAAAAAAAAAAAATAGATGAAAAAGAACTCCAAGTAGAAATAGTGAAAAAAAGTAGTACTGGCGACATACTTTCAAACGTACATGTGTTAACGAGACCTTTATTAATATTAGATCACAAGATAGTGCCTTGAGTAGTCCAAAAGACAGATAAGAATGCTTCGACTTCCGAGAAAGCTACTACATAATAGCTTTAAGTTCCGAATACGGAACCTTTCAAGCACTTGCATACGACCCCAAATGATTCATGAAACAAGTCTTCCAACCACCGATTTTGCATCCCCAACTATACGACCTCACTTATTTTCGAGCGGTCAGAAGATTGCAGAAAATCTCAGCAACCTCCCTCTAGATACTTATCCCAATCCATTATATAGCATGACCCAAGAACAAATCAATCAGCTTTCATCGGTTGAATATCAGCATTTATTGAAAATACCGTATAAAGACATAGATGAAACACATCCGTTCTGCCTTAATATTATAAAGAGCATTGGAGAATCAATAATGAGCGAGACATCGAAGGCCAGTCGATTATATCGCCTAATTGAAGACCAACAAGTGCAAACTATGATCCGTGAGACATTGGAAAAACTTTTCGAGAAAGATCCTATTAAACTTTCAATATTAGCATGGATGAATAATTCCACCGGTCGATATTCGAGAACTTTATTCATAAATAATGTGATTCGTATCTGTGAACAAGAAGGCAAAACCAGAGAAGATAAATCCATAATGATTTTAGCATATTTTGCCAAATTAGCCGAACTTAACGTGGTGAATACTTATCCAATAGTTCTTAGATCGGTTTTTGTAAAAGTATTAAGTTACTTCTCAGCTCCACAATATCGAGAATTATATGCATACTTGGTCCAATTAAATGTCCGCCCTAATAATGATGATCATCTTTCCTCCGTGAAAATTCATCTTCTCGAAGGATCTAATCTCGACAAATACGTGGCCATGACCGGGTGGGTAAATCCTAAATGGCATCACACAGAACGAAGTGAGTACCCTCAAATTCATCTTGATAAAATGATCAATTTTTTCACCATGCAAGATTTGAAATCGTTTGCATTCCATTATATCAATAAATCCGATGTTTATAACTCCAAATTATACACCGAACTTTTGGTGGCCAAATTTGAGTCCAAATGTACCACGATTGCCAAAATTGGTTCTAATGTACCTTCTCGAATATGGAAACGGGATATCCAATGTATTTATGATACGATCTTATTCCACGCCATGAAATTCAAAGGGGCCCTTAGTTTCATCAAAGTATTGAAATATTTTGTCGATAATAAACTAGACATCACTGTCGATACATTATTGATGGTGATGCGTATTCTTCGAGAACAGAACTATCTCAATGAAGTGCTAACCATCGTCAACCATTTCAATTTGGATACTTTAAACGAGCGAGAGAAAACATTGTTGGTGGAAGAAATTTTGATGCTCATTGATGTCAAATATCCCAACTCACCCAAAGTACTACTTGGATACATTGCCACCATATTCAGTAAGCCAGGTGATCACGGAGCCCTTCAAATATTAAATGACGTTGGTTTATTAGAACTTGTATATAGACAGAAAATATCTGAACCCTTTGATACCCTTCAAAAAGCCAACGTGGACCCTCGATTGACTGGGTTGTCACTAACCCCCAATATATTGGCCCGATTCTATCGAGTGGTATTAAATCTGTGTCCAGTCAACCATGATACAATTTTCAATCTTTATCAATCGTATCGTGATACGGCTAAGAAACTTCGGCTTGAAAAACATCCACTTTTTTCCGATAAAAATATGAGTGATGAAATCATCCAACATATGATTGAACATTTACTCAAGAAGAATCCGTCGACTCCTTCAATCGAGTCAAACCTCAATCCAAGTATTGTTAATTTTGACATTGCCAAACTGATTGCTAGCAACTATTTGGCCGAATTCCCCAACGTTCCTCGTGGTAACAGATCCACGTATTTATTCGACTTATTGATCTACAGCAGTTTAAAACAGCACAAACAAATCAAATTTGCATCTGACATCATCGTTCAATCCCGTAAATGTCGTCTTCCCTTCACCTACCATCAACTCTACTCGTTCATCATGTTCCACTACGTGCGTCGTGAATACTCGGCGGCAGAAAACTGGTACAATGAATTGGTAATGTCTGGGGTTCGTATGACGGCTCGATCAGCCAAAGAAGTCCAGCGAATCGCCCGTGAATTGAACTGGGAGCATAGCGGGTTTGTATACCGAAAACTTCTCATTCACAAGAACCACCGGTCCCGGGAGTTGATCGACGAGCTTCTTATGGACCCCATGTCTCGCTTGGAAGAGACCAAAGACCCAGAGGATATGATCACCGATGAACTCCTCGATACAACCTACCAACAAGAGGGAAACACCGAAGACCAAATCTTATCATTGCTCTACCACTTGAAACAGCCCGTAGAGTCTGACACCGACTGAAGTATTTTGTACATAGACATATAGTAGCTTACACATCCAGGTACCTACCCATTTCTCTTCCCATTCCCATTCCCATTCCCATTCCCATATATACTAGTTGTAGCCTTGGGTGTACGGGTGCCGTGTTCCATCTCATCATTTTTTCGGGCTTATTTACATTTCGTCTCAAATAGGAATAATGATTATCATGACACAATAACAAAGTAGATTTTGCATTATTGACCAAAAAAAATGGAACCCACACAAAAATTGAGTGAGAAATGTTTTGTTTTGTTTTGGTTTGTTTATATTATTATTTTTGTACCCTTTGAAGGCTTTCTATCCATTTTTTTTTTATACAATTGATAATTATTATTTTTTTTTTATTATAGGTGCTACTCTTCTTCTTACTTGAAGACCTCTAGATAGCATTTTGAGTTCATTGGTGTCATCTTGATTTATTCAGAGATATAATTTCTTTACTTTCTTTACAATTATACCTTCTGTTCTTTTTACAATTATTGGAAAGTTTGTCTCATCGGGAACATCCCCTAGTCCAAGACCATGAGTTTTGCAGAAAGCACCAACAATCAGCAGCAGATTCTTCTGCAACTCGACGAAATACAGCCTTGGAACCAGGATGCATTTGACGGTAAGGAATACACCGATCAAGACAAGTTTATTAACGATAGGATTCACAGTCATAGAGAACAAGAATCCCAAAATAATAGTAACCAAACCCTCGTTCGTACACCATCTCGAAAGTCCTCGAAAACTAGTTTCACGGGGACGGCCGTTGATGAGGATATGAATGATACCAAGGAGATCAGTATATCCAAGAGAGATCAATTTGACATGATCAATTCGAATGTGAACCAAACCATTGATGAATTAAACACAATCTACGGCCAGATAGGTTATTCAACCACCGAAATATCTATTAAGAAGTCAGAAATATTCCAAGTCATCGATGATACCATCTCGTCATTTGCTAATAATTTACAAAGAGAGAAAAATAATATCGAGAACGAGTGTGAATGGCTTCGTCAACAAGTAAGAATCATACTTGCCATGATCAACGACGTCAATGGCGATAAACACCTCACGCTATCAAGTCGAGGAATCGTGTTCAATAACAAAAGCATGTACGAGGAAGGCTATAAAGAAGAAATCCTCGCCAAATTAACCAATATTCAAAATCGCAAAAATAATTTTTATGCTAGCTCACCCTTTAATGACTCAGATATACCCGGTGAACATGATGAAGTATCTCTACAAAACCAATACGATCATATGTTGAAGAATATCCCCCAATTATCCCTCTTACAATCCAAGAGTAAACTCAATTCAATTTTTCTCGATGCCTTGAAAGCTTTTGTTAGATCATTTAAAAAGCTAAATTTGCTAAATCTAAACTACATAGATGTCATAGAATCCATCGGGGAATTTTACTCTTCCAACGCCAATGTTAATTTACTCAAATCGCTTCCTTCCAAAACTGAAGCTGAAGAACAACGAAGTTTGATCGAACAATTCGAAACCACCATAAAAGAATTAAAATTAACCGATCGTCACAATGGATTAATTAATCTTAAGAACGCAAGAAGTGTCGACGACCATTATGCATTTATTATCTCAAGTCCTCGTAAGTCAAGACAACGTAACCAAAATTTGGAACTAGACGATAATACTCAACATAGTCATAACGAAAGTACTAGTCATAAAACTGAACTCCTTATGGATGATTTAAGAGAATTGAATTATAAAATTGTTCGTGTGATTCGTGGTTTGAAATTCTCAAAAATAACTCCCGATATGATTTCAAATTTACAAAAAGAAATTGAGTATTGTGAATCTGAACTAGATAATAGACAATCCCAAATGAGTGATATTATCAGCAAATGCTTGTCTCTAATTAATACACTTCATTTGACCAAAGAACAATTCGTTAACATTCAAAAACAACAGGATCTCTCCACCAGACACCAGGCTCCTCCCAATGAGGGTTACATCGATATTGATACATTGAAATTTCTTCAAACAGATCCAAAAGAATTTGGTTTAATGGACCATCACATTGAATTCGTAGATCGATTAGCCATATCACTCACCACATTGAAAGATGCCAAACAAAAAAAATGGGATTATTATTTGGATTCGTGTACGGTACTTTGGGATAAACTTGGTGAAAATCGTGACCAAGTAGAAAACTTCTTGAATGCAAATAGTTCCCTCACCGATGTTTCATTAATGAATTTTAAAATGGAATTGAACAGATTATTGGTGAAGAGATCTGAGTTCATTGAAAGTTTTATTCTTGACGCTCGTCGAGAAATCGAAACATTATGGACCAAGATGTTCTACTCCGAGTCAGAAAAGATCACTTTTAAGCATCATGACTACGATTTAAATGACGACTCCTTAGATAAAGAGCTTGTTTTCAGTGAACATGAGAAAGAATTGACTATATTGAAAAAGGAATTCAATTCGAAAGAACCGGTATTGAATTTGTATTCTCAGATAATTGAACTTCTTGAAGACCAGAAATTCCTTCAAGAATCATCGAAGGACTCCTCAAGATTGCTTAGTAAAAATTCTTGCAAGATTTTGTTGAATGAAGAAAAGATCAGAAAAAAAATCAACAAAAGTATGCCTAAATTAATCGCTGATATTAAGACGGAAATCATTAAATATAATAGACAACAATTATCTGATGAAAATAAAACCTTAACTATAAATGGAGAAGATTTCTTTGAAAAAATCCTGTCAATTGAGTCACAACAATCCCAAAATAGACCAGGAAGAAATAGAGGTAGTAGAGCTACCAGTCGTGTTCCTAGTAGAGTTACTAGTCAACAAACATCTCCTAAGAAGCCACTCACTAAACCAGTCATCTCGAGCCTTAGATCATCTCCAATCCGTAAACCTCCCGTAACAAACAAGCAAATTACTATGAACTCTAGAGCAAAAGGTGGACCCTCCCCCAAGAGTATAAGATCCAACCATCCTTCTATTTTATCTCCATCAAAAGGTCGCCCTCGCATAAATAATGCTAGAGGCATCCAAATCAATAAACCTGATAATAAAAGGTACCGTAGTGAACCCGGCTCTAGATTGGATAGCCCAATTAAACCAGCCATGAGAAGCAATTCTAACTTATCCAGAATTGTGGGGACTCAGTTACAACCTTTAAATACCCCATTGGTATCCTTTGATGAAAAAGCATCACCAAAGGATATGTTTCATGATCTGAACACCGATAACACAATCCATTCTAACATTTCTCGATTTTCTCCTTTGAAGATAAATGAAAATCCAAATCCAAATATGAATTCTAACTCAATCAAACAACCGCTGTTTTCACCTGTTAATGGGTTTGATTTGATAGACGTTTCTCAAATTGAAGATAAAGAAAACAGAAGAAGTAGTTTTAGCTTGTCACCTATAAAAGTGACTTCCATTCAAACTGAAGAATTGAAGCAGGAACCACCAATCAGCACGGCAAACAGTGGTCAGTTGAGTTCTTTAACTGCAGATAGCTCTACTATTATGGCTGATGACTATCAAGCATGGAGGGATGAAAGAATCAGACAATTGAATGGCATCAGCCACTAAAATCGAATGAGTGCTATTTCCCCTTTGACTTTTAATGATGTTATTTATGTTATACCTATCTCTATATTATTTTTTTGATTTCATTTCTCTTTATTTTTTACGATTTCGATCTTTACAGACTTTGTTTCTATCCAGCTGACGTTGCATTTTATTCATTTCTATTAGCCCCTATTAAATAGACAATTAATTTTTCATTGCAGTTTATTGTAGATTGATTATGCGTATATAATTGAGTCTTTCCGTGGAACATCAATCGGAAGATGTTCAAATGCAGCGTCAATGAAAATTCGTTTAAGGGTATTGGGAAATTGTAGGCCATTGAATGACATAATTGTTGGATTTTGCAACAAATTTAGAATCTGAAGATTAGCAGGCAAATCGACTCTCTCTTCACACAATTGAAGTTCATTACCACTCACAATGAGAACCTGTAAGCTTTCCGGCCAGCGGATACCATCAAGTTTTTTCAAAGAATTGAGCTGTATATCTAAGAACTGTAGACTCGATGGGAATTGAACGCCTTGGAGTGTCAGTATATCGTTGCATGCCAAGTTTAAAGATAATAGATTTGGAGGGAAAAATTCCTCATCACCCGTAGGTAGCAGTCGTAGTTTGTTATTGACCAAAGAAAGTGACGTGAGTGTACGTGGTAACTTGAATCCATCGATCGATTTGATCCTATTGCTATCAAGCAGAAGCTGACTCAAATTAATAAAGTTGTGAAGACTGATTTGAAGAACCTGAGTTAGATCATCGACGGTAGGACATCGGTGGAACCTTTTCACATATAATTTGGTTAGATTATGATCTAGTTGTCGACATGAAAGTATTCTTGAAAGGCTAGCTAATTCAAAACTATCTCCTTTATCTGAAGGTCGCTTATTACATAAGTCCATATTGATTTCAAAATTCTGGATCAGTCGGAAATATCGCTCAGATCGGTCCAAACAAGAAACAAAAGTACTTAGGATATCACGCAGATTATATCCCGAGTTGGGATAAAAATCATACGTATACTTGAGGATGAATTGCTTGGGTATAATGGACAAGTCCTTGTCACTTTCACGATTTATAAGATTTTGTAATTCGTATTCATTTAGTTGTCTGATGGACATATTGTGGATCCCCCATCTTGTCATATTCGGGAGATAGTGGTTACCGTAGAAAATACTTCTTTCATAGATTGTTCTATAGATGATCTTACCGATTTTATGAGAAAATGGTACAGCCTCTAGAAAGCACATACACATGGAGATTGGGAGAAACGAGAATATACGATGGATTAATTCTATAGGTAAATCGCCAAGGGGGAACTCTGAACGGCACGAACGCAACTTCCGACGTTTGGAGCCATTCCCCAGTTCAGCATAAGTTAGGAGAGTCATGTTAACACAGCCGTCTATGGTTGGTATCTCCATTATCGATTTGATGGTTTCTTCTGCTTTGTTATCAGAAAGTTAGTTAATACCCCAGACTAATCCGAGTATCGCGTTTTACAAAAATAGCCACAGCAAAAAAAAAAAAAGAGTACTCTAACCTACAATTTCTTTCGTAAGAATTATAAAACCGATCGTTAAATCTATAAATATACACCAGAATATGTTACACGATGATAGCGTTAGCATTAGGAGATATAAACCGTAAGGACAGATGCAAGGGGGGAAGAGGCGAGTTTAGTAGCCAACAACTCTATTCTTTTTAGCTGACTTCTTGTTCTTTTTCCCGTGTTTTTTACTGTTGCCAGCTTCACTTTGTAATTTATGGAATGGGGTACTCAACTGTCCTTTTACACCATTCATTCTGAAAAACTCTTTATCCAAATCATCCCCGGCACTTTCCAAAGCTGCCTGCTTACCACCGTAGAAAAGAGTTTTAGCTCCACTTGAAGAAGCATCGGCATTCTCACTATTACTTTGGCCAGATTTCAGATCACCAATATGCATAGAGAAATTTAATTTAGCCAAGTCTCTTGATAAGTCGAATTCATCGACTTCAAAATTTTTGGCTGCTAAGGCCGATTTAATTTGTTGTTGTCTGGTTTCTGGTAAACTTTCCAAAGTGTAAATATCCTTATTGAATTCTCGAGCCTCCTCAACGCTTGGTAAATCCCATTCATCCTCACCGATCTTTTTAGGAGGAGGGTTGATGAAAAGTAATTTACCGTTAACATAATCTTTCAAGATATATCTTGAAGCTCTAGGTTCATCAGCACTACCAAAACCTTGAGTCATATAACCTCTAGCTCTAGCGTAAGCATTTAACAATTCTCTGGCATTTGGATATATACCATTCCCACCGTCCTCTATTTTCTGTATAGGAATATGGATACCATAGACAGCTTCAAGGTAGTATTTGGGTACTCTTTGACAAACAAGAGAAACTGGAGGGATATGTTCACGAAGTTGATCGATGGGTAAGACACCATTACAAACCAATTCACCATTTGTGTAAGCAAAATTGGGGAAGACCAAACCAGGACAATCACATAATAAGACATCTGGAGATAAGTGAATAGTTTGGAAATGCTTAGTTTTACCAGGGGTTGAAGACACAGAAACTTTCTTAGAACCCACTAATGCGTTGATAGTGGAAGATTTACCAACGTTAGGATAACCAACCAAACCAATTTGTAATTTACGATCAGGGAACTCTTCAGTTTGTTCGAATTTGGGTGCTTCAGATAAGAAGAGACTTTCTAATTCGTCGATTTTTAAAATTCTAATGGATTCGTCAGTTTCATCATCTTGCACGTGTTCTTGAACAGGGACATAATTAGGATCATGCTTGGCTTGTTCTAATTCTTCAATTTCTTTTTCCAAAAGCTTGTTAGCTTCAGCTGCTGAGAAGAACACATAATTGATCTTCTTCGTATTGAAATATTCAGCCCAGGCGAGTCTTTGTGCTCTTGTTAATAAATCAGCTTTATTCACTAATAACAAGTTCTTCTTTGCGGCGTTTTCGTTGGGTCTACTGGAATCTTCAACGTATTTCTCCAAATCAATTGATCTGAATAAAAGTGGGTTTCTGGCATCGACAATTTGAACAACCAAATCACATCTTTCCACCACTCTCCATAATTGTCTCCAAACTTCCAAATTTCTTTCGAAAGGAGTCAACAACAAATCATTATTTTCGGTTAATTCTGCCAACTGACGTCTCCAATCTAAAAATGATAAATTTTCTTGTCTTTCGATTTGCAACTTCAGTTGATCTTTAGTCCATTTGGGTCTTCTTGGAATAACCAATTTATTTTCAAAAATCTGATGCTTTCTACGAAGTGCCAAAGTTTCGTCTTGAGTCAATAACCCACTTTGGTTAATGATGGAAGTATTACCAACTTTAATGATTTTAACCTGTTGACCCTTTTCAGCTGAAAAATCAGTGTCTGCCATCTGAGCTGTGTTCAAAAATTCATCCAAGGAATTTTCTTGAGTGACCGATCTTAATTTCACCCAACCAGCCTCTTTCTTATCGGTGGTGAATCTCATTTCACCATCAGGTAAGTATTCAATACTATTTTCCATTCTTCTCTTATTTGCAATTGTTCTACCCAACCCAATCTGATTCTTGTTCTTGTGGGCGATGGGTTTGGGTCCCTTAGGGATCTTGAACTTCTTGGGTTCTGGATGCAAGGACTGTTTATTACTCATATTGACGTTATTACTATAACAGATTAAGTGGACGAATACGGGGAAAGAAGTATTACAATTGTAAAATTTATAAGCAACTTCATCTTTAGCATAAGCTCTTCCTTTTTTTTTCTTCTTCTTCTTTTTTTTTTTTTTTTTTTTTTACTAAGACTCTATATACAGGTCCATCGGAAACCGCTAATAAAAATTGCTGAGAGAAAAGGAAGCTGCGGTTTGGTTGAGTCGTGTCACGTGATACACATTTTTTATTGCGGAAAGGGTCTAACCCACAAAGAATGGATTATTGTGTTCATGAAAATGGGTTGCAGGAGGCTAGTCCATGGATATGGTGAAGAATTAGTTGGATGTGTGATTGAAAGAAGTAGGTGAGGCTGTATTTTGTGATTAGTTGGCTGTCAAATTTGAGAAGTGACTCAGAGTCATAGGATTCATAGTCCTCGCTTGATATGGCGAAAAGTTAATTTTTCACGACTCCTGATATGGCTCTGTAACTTTAGTATTTAATTGAGAAAGTAAGGAGCCGGTTTGGCATAAATAGGTACTTCAAAGCATTGAGGATGAAGCTGCCAGGCGCAAGCTCGGCCACCGTTCAGCCAGGTATAACAGGACATCTAGACCATTCAAATAGTTTCCAAGTATTCCCCGAGACACTAAAACCATGGAGATCAGCAGTTTTAGCGTATGGCTCATTAGCGGCCAGTAACTTCATTGGATTCCCCATTGATGCAGTTAAGACCCGTATGCAAGCGTACCCTAGTATAAACGGATACGTAGCATGTGTTGTCAAAAGTTATCAAGGTGAAGGAATAGCGGGATTCTTTCGAGGCATGACCATACCCGTTTTAGGGACTTCGTTAACTAGATCAGCCACCGTGCTGACATTCATACATTTAAAGCCCTTGTTTGCAGAGCTATTTGAAGCTACTCCATTGACCAAGATTACCGCAAATGACGTTGCAATTAACTTCCCTGTCTGTTTTTCTACTGGTTGGTTTGCAGCCGGGTTAATATCAATGTTGGCGTGCCCCTTGGATTTAGCTAAGGTTACCTCTCAGGTTTCAGTGTTGGCTCGAAATGAGATGCATTTAAAAGCAGTAAAGCCCACAGATCAATCCTTGACCAATTCTACTGGGTTGAAAGTTCTACGAATATTCTTCAAGCACAATGGGATACAAGGCATGTATGCTGGTTTGAAATATCATTTTTGGCGTGATTCAATCTCGGGCGGGGTCTACTATTCCAGTTACGAAACCATGAAAAGGATTATGAATTTTGTGATAAATGGTGACTACTATACTTCTTCAAACACCCTGGTTTTGTTTGCAGGCGGTACCGCAGGAGTTCTAGCCGGAGGGATTGCATTTCCTTTTGATAAGGCCAAATCAGTTTATCAAAGACAATTCGTCATGTCGATCTTAACCAAAGAGAATGGACTCGAGTCTTTCGAACCAGAAAGGCAGAAAATAAATATTTTCAAAAAAACGTCATATGTGGGCTTGAGTGCTTCTGCGTTTCGATTCTTTTTAGTCAATCTGCTTTTCTTCTCCTTTTTTGAAACATCAATGAAGTACATTGTTTAATGTTAAAGCACGAGACTACATTTTTGCTTGTTCTACAGGCATTTTTAAATGTGTAAATGATGATTTATATGATTATATAAACAGAGTAGAATTAAAGAGTGTCTCGAGACTTCGAGCAAGACAAAAAACAAAAAAAAGAACAAAATCAATGTACAGTTAAATCAAGGCATATAAGAGTGTATGGACTGAATAGCTTAGATATATTGAGATAACCATTTGAAACCTTCACCGTAACCAGATCTCATGACAACAGAAACCATGAAGACTTCGAGAGGTCTAGTGTTTTCAGGTAATTTGACACCATCTTTACCAGTGGTACCGAAAAGGTTCAAGGCAGTCTTCAATTCGATTTCACTAACGGCAGTTGGAGCATCAATTTTGTTACCCAAGATTAAGAAAGGAACATTAGACAATTCTTCAATTTTGAATAAAGATTCTAATTCGGCTCTAGATTCAGCAAGTCTTTCTGGATCAGCAGCATCAACCAAGAAAACAATCCCATTGACTTCTGGGAAATAATCTTTCCATAAACGACGAGCTTGCTGGTGACCACCCAAGTCAAAAGTGGTGAATCTAACGTTACCAATGGCCAATTCTTCTGAAGTAGGATGTAAAGTTGGTTGTAAAGTGGCCAATCTATCATTCTTCAACATATGCAACAAGGTGGTTTTACCAGCGTTATCCAACCCTAAGAACAACAACTTGGCGTGTTTATTCCATAAACCCAAAGAGGATAAGATATCTTGGACTACAAAGAAATAATCAACGTTAGTATTCAAAAAAAAAACCTCGTCGTTTAATCACGGCCAGATCAGAACAAGCACTGATGGCACATTAGAATAATGGTGGTTTCAAAACAACCAATCAAACGATACATACACCATTCGAAAATGAACATTGTGACTAGATTCAATTATGTGAGGAGTATGACAATAGAGGTGATGTCAAATGACGGATCGTGTTTGTTCGGTTCTCCAGTTTATAATAATAAAGCCTTTTTTTTTCCTCTCTGTCGTTTTTTTTTCTTCAATTTTGATTTTTTGATTTTTTTTTTTTTTTTTTTTTGATTTTTGATAAGGAGAAACACCCGAGTTGAAAAAACATGCTTAGTGTGCGAATATTTTAAATAGTCCAAAAATTAACCATGGACTGAAGCGCACGACCATATGGAATGCAACTACAAGAACCACTACAACAGTGTTGAAGCAAGAGAGAGCGTAGTATGAAGCTGTTGGAGTGATTGATGGTTCAATGCAAGAAGGCACTACATGGTAGTAATATGAACGATTAATCAAGGCATCCCTTCAACCGATAATTAGAAACTGCAAAAAAAAAAAACAAAAACGAAAAGAGACTGTGAAAAGTTTATTGAGGTATTCTATTGACATGTATTTAGCTGGGTAGAAGCGAGAAGGGTTTACCTTGGGCCCTGAGTTTGTGAGCATGTTCTACTATCTGAGCTTGACGGGCTGCTTTTAACGAGGAAGTGGCTTTACGATCATGGACTCTCTGATCGTCCCACTCTGGGGGTAAAAGCCCTGATTTAGCCAGACCCGTTTGGCGGATCCATTCGAGGAGTTCGTCACAGTAAGCGACATCAAGAGGGAATTTTAGGTTGTGGAAAGTTTTCCCTGCTCCTTTGGTGCTAATTTCTTGCTGATAATCTTGTTCCATATCA
>JAJMSM010000065.1:0-32355 GCA_030578475.1 Hyphopichia wangnamkhiaoensis
AAAAAAAAAAAAAAAAAAAAAAAAAAAAAAAAAAAAAAAAAAAAAAAAAAAAAAAAAAAAAAAAAAAAAAAGACATCATAAAAAAAAAACAGATGAAGTAAATAAATAAATAAATAAATAAATAAATAAATAAAAATAATAGCCAGAATTTGGATTTAGAAATTCTCGAAAACAGTTGAACAATACAATGACAAGCCCACTTGCACATGGACTTATTTAAAACCAGATTGTGATTTTGTCTTTTCTTTTTCATTTTATTTTTTTCTGTTGTTTGATTGAAATCGATTTCAATTTGGAGTATAGTTTGAGAGTTGGGCGGCTGTTGGAAAATTCAATTGTGCCTCCTTCTCGTTTGGTAAGTTTTATTATTTTGTTTTGTTCCATTGTCTTGAGCCAGACAAGTATAATCATAGATTGATTTAGAGTCCAATTCATTGTGATCCTCTGTCTCTGTGTCTGTCATATTAGCACGAGTTTTGCTTTTTGTTTCTTTTCTTTTTTTTTTTTTTTTTAATAAAGACTCAGTCGCTTTTTTTTTTTTTAAGAAATTGTTTATCGTTTTCTTTTTCTTCACCATTCTCTCTTCTTCCTTCAATTCCTCATTATCTTGCTGTCTTCTACTCCATTGTCGTTTTGCTCGAGTCATTTCCCAATCCGCCCGTTCACTCTATCATCCTGTAACTCGGCTCATTCTTTTCTCTTCTTCTGAAAATTTGGCGTCTGTGTTTTGGCTGTTATTTTTTTTCATCCTCTTGTTTATTCTCCTTTTCTTTTTATCTCCCTTTTTGTTTTCATTTCACTAACTCCCACTCTTTGTCTATCGGGCCATGCGTTATTGATTCGTTTCACTAATCGTTAAAATCAGATCAAGAAGAAATAGAATTCAGAATAAAACAAAAATTTATACAAAGGAATCAAATTAATATTACCAAAAAGAAAATATACTTTCATCGTCATCTTCCTATTTGCATTTCGAGTATTCCATTTTACCACTTTACCCTTTTACCATTTACCATTTTCCCCTTTAATCATTTTACCTTTTACCAATTTACCTTTTACCAATTTACCTTTTACCAATTTACCTTTTACCATTTTTATTTTTATTTTTATTTTCATTTTTTGGCCATTTTAATTCTCCCTTTACTTCCAGAGAAAATTGTATCCTTGTGTTATTACTTATTTATTTATTTATACTAACCTATATTATATTATTTGGTCTCTCTGGTCCCTCGATTCCTCCCATCAATATCAACAAAATCGATCAAAAACTCGTAAGTCATCTCAGTTTGAATCATATATACCATCATCACCATGTCATTACCTACAGTGGGTCAAGTCCTCGATGTTCGAGGTGAATCAGGTGTAGTCAAGTTTATTGGTAAAACCAAATTTTCTCCCGGTACTTGGATTGGTATCGAATTAAATACTCCCGTGGGGAAAAATGATGGGAGTGTTAATGGTGTTCAATATTTTGATTGTGAAAAATCAGGTCCTAATTTTGGGATTTTCGTTCGTCCAGCATTACTTGGATTTTCCGACCCTTCCCCAATAACTTCTCCCATGATAACTGGTGGCGATGGTAAAACTCCTTCCGTATCTGATTTACATCGAGTCATTGATAAATTACAATTTAAATTGAAAAATACTACCGAAGATATTAAACAATATAAACAAACCATTGACCAATTGAAAGATGAATTAAGTCAAAAACAAATAAATTCTTCCAAATTAGAATCAAATTTTGAAATGGTGGCCATAGATAAAGATTATTTAAATGAACATAATGATAAATTGAAAAAAGATTTACAAGATTTACAACTTAAATATGATGATTTGAAAACCGATTATGATATTGTACAAGAAGAATTGGAGTTAAATAAACAATTGGAAGAAGCCATTAAATCTCAGGCTGATGATGATGATAATGATGATGACAATAATGACAATGAAAATAATAAGGGGAAATCGAAAATATCAAAACATGATTTCAAATTAATAGTGCAAAGAAATAAACAACTCGAATTGGCACTTGAAAATCTTCGAAAATTAACCGATGAAAATAAATCATCATTTGAATCCCAAATTGTGTCATTACAAAATCAATCGCAAGTGAATCAGGCAACATTAGATAGTTATGATCAATTACAATTGAAACTTGAAGCTGCTCAAACTACCATAAACTCATTACAAAATCAATTGGATTCTGCATTAGAACTGGAAAAAATCATTGAGCATTTAACTAGCGAAAATGAACAACTTCATACCAAAATCAATCAATTGACCGATACTGTGAATGAATTAACCGAAATTCATGAGTTGGATAAGAGCTTGGAAGAAAGTCAATCACAAATTGAAATTAATTTGAAAAATGATATCAGATCTTTACTGGAAGTTATTCAAAATGATAAATTATTAATTGGTGATTTAGAACGAAAAAACAAGTATCTTGAAAGTAAATTTTCCGAATATAAATTACTGGCTTCATCTCAAAGTGATCGAAATAGTACTTTCAGTTCCGATTATACTGAAGTTATGGTGGAAGAATTAAATTCTCAATTAGAATCTTTAAAACTTCAAATTAAAAAGTATAAATCTTCTTCAAATGCCGATAAAATTTCCTTAAAAGTTGCTCAAACTAAACTTGATTTATTACAGCAGTTTGATAGCTCATTAATATCAACTAATTTAAATTTGAAACATGGTTATGAAGTTCTTTTCAATATTAATTTAAACGTGGCATACACTTCTATCATGTTGGATAGTTTGGAAGGTTTGAATCAAACCGATACTCAATATCAATTAAGTAATTTAACCAACCTTAAACTTCATTTAAGATTGTTGTTTTCATTTTTACAATCAGTGGCACATTTATGGGAATATAATTACGCAACAAAACATTATGTTAACATAATTATTTCTTTTAAAGAAATTTTGAATTTATTAAATCAAAATTTAATGGTGTCCATAAATCATATTAAAGAAGGTGATATTGATAATGTACCTGTATCTTACCTTAAAACTTTTATTCAAGATTCTCATGAATTATTAAACTTGCACTTTGTTAACGATACCTATTCCGTCATTTTCCAAAATTTATCATTATTTAAAATTTCCGTCATTAGTGTACTCCATGAGTCGAATGAAGAAATTGGTCTTGTCAAATACGTGCTAAATTTCTTGGATCGTCATTTACAATCGACTTATCAACCTGATCCATTGGTTCAAGAAATTTACGATAAATTAAGTTCGATTTTTGAACTTAGTTCTGATGTTGCTGATCAAGCTCAAACTTTACTAAACAATTTAAATGATGCATCACAAAAATCAAAGGATATAACAATAACAGTATCAAAACTATTATCAGTTGATGATATTTGTGAGCCATTCAATTCTTTACAAAGAATTGTGAAAAAAATCGAATTTGAAGACTACTCAATTCATGATGATCACCATAATCATGCAATTATTGATATTGATCTTTATAAGGATATCTTTGAATTTGATCATGATGTGGAAAGTTGGTGTACTCTTGATTCTATATTGGAAGGCTTACAAACTAATCAAGGTTTCTTAGGCACCACTTATGAGCCTTATGAAAAGCAAGCTCAGAGTATTTATGATGCGGTAACTGATATGAGTGCTCATACTCCTCCACCAGAAGATACCAAGGATTTGAAACATAAAAGATCGATTGAATTGAAATATTCAGACTTAACCAATAAATTGATGGAAAAAGATAGTCGAATACAGGATTTACAACTTAATGTTCGTCTTCTTGAGAAAAATATGGCTTCTACAGATGCCAAAAGTAAAGAATATATTGAAAAATTGAAACAAGAAATGTCAGTATTGAAAAAAGACCATGAAAATATGAAAAAGAATTACGATAACATATTGAAAGCAAATAAAGAATTAGAATACGAAATTCAGGAAATTTTGAAGTCTAATCAAGTATTTGAAACAAGTCATCTTGCCGGTAAATTTGAAGATTTGAAATCAGAAAAGAAATATACTGAAGAAATGGCATTAATCGAAGAAGTATTGTTATTAAGAAAAATGGTCAATATTAAGTATAATCAGTTTTCGGGTGCTGCTCCAATTGAACCGGAACATGACGACCTCAAATGGCTAGATCAACAAATTTTACCTTCATCTCCACCTCAGAATAAGCCCAATGAAAAGAGTCAAGAATTCAGGAAATCAGGATCGATGATCAGAAATATCGCTAATGAGTCGCAACCAATTCAAGTTCCCAATCGTGCTGGGGCTTGGAGGCCAAAAGTGAATATTCCAAGATATGTCAACGCCCTTATAGAAGAAAAGAAAAAATTATATCAGCATGAACGAACTAATTCGATTTCTTCATCTTTCAATTGAGCCCGTCTATCCATCTAGCATAACCCTGAGTGTATCATAATTGCATTACAATAAAGCATCCCTCATACCATCAAGCATCCACTAGCATAATACCCAAAATACAAGAAAATACTCTTCATAAAAGGTGTCTCTATATAGATTTAAAGAGTGATCCTTTCTTTTTAGTGTGTTATAAATTACAATTAAAAGCATAACGAAGCCAAGTCAAAAAAAAAAAAAAATAAAGAAAAAAAATTTCATATACAATATGATCATACGTGTGTCTCTACTGCAGTTTTGTTCCTTTCCATTTTATTAGTAAGTTATATATATAAATATATACAGTTTAATATTAGTAATAAGTCATTAATTAAATATGCAATCATTATCGTAAGTGTTGATAATTAATCAACATCAAAATCTATTTCATCAGAAATTTTTTGAACTGGCATTCTTTTCTTTTTGGGCCATTTGGTGACAAGATCAATATGCTCAGCTGGGTAAAACCATTCGAGTAGCATGTACAAAAAAATATCAACCACTACGCACAATACAAACAATTTACCAGCAATTAACCCACAACAATAGTATTTTTGTAGTCTTGTGAGAAGAGGTTGATTCAATTTATCTAAATCTAGCGAATGATAAACATTTTCAGTTCGTCTTGCTATGTTTTCCCAACTGTACATCTTAGCAACTTCAGTATGAAATTTGGAGGTATCAATTTTGCCCGATTCAATCGATTCGATAGCCTTAAGAGTGGCATCCACCAATGAATCTTCATCAGGGTTGGAAAAATTAGTCATATGTTTGGGAAGCACCTCCGGAATACCTCCTACTTTGGTAGTGACAACGAAGAGGCCACAAGAAGCCGCTTCAACTAGAACCGTCCCAAAGGCTTCAGTAAGAGAGGGATGAAGATATATTTCACCTTGAACCATCACATCTTTCACCTCCTCGTGCTTGACGGCCCCCATCAAAGTCACACGCTCTTGTAGAAAATAACGTTCCCTCATTTGTTCCAAGTCAAGGAATTTGGGACCGTCACCACCAATTAAAAAATTTACACTGGGTTTGGCAAGGCAAATCCGGGGTATTATAGCTGTTAAAAGGTCTGCACCTTTATTAGGGAACAATCTTGATATCACCACGATGGTGATTTTCTTTCCCTTTGAGTCACCCAATGCCATTGGGGGTTTAGACACCGGTTGAAAATCTTTAGAAATAACAGCATTGGGAATTACCGATACACTCAATGGATCGATCGATGCCCGTAGTACCGTATTTTCTTTACAAGTATGTGAGACGCAGATAACATGACCCACGTCGCTTAACGTGAATTTAAGTAGCTTATTACCTATAATGGATGATAAGTCTGCAAATCCAAATAAAGAATGATCGGTGAAAACAGTCTTCATTCCCATTGTTCTCCCATGAAGGACGGCCTCGTGACATAAACTAGAGAGAGATCCATGTCCATGTATTATATCGATTTGTTCACGAATAAATATGTTGCGTAGTATCGGGAATGCCAGGAATACAGTTGGGAAAGTGGAACTTCTGTAAACTTGCAAAAATGGAACATAGTAAACTTTGAGTCCATTGGTCAACGTACGAACACCACTTCTTGATCCGTAGTCGTGAGTTATGATTATCACTGAATGACCTAAATCAATGAGTTTTTGGGATAAGTGATATACGTGGAACTCAACCCCACCCGTTTGTGGGTAGAAGAAGTCTGATACCATCGCTATATTATATGACGGCATTGTGATGTTTGTAAACTTTTACCTTCCATACAACTGTTCAGATGATTTCATGCAGCAATCATTAACACTTCCTTTAAAACCAGAACTGTATTTGAAGACTTTTATTCTTGATTTACCAGTTGTATCTATGCTTTATGTTCACTTTCAGCTGTTGTGTTTTTTCTTTCTGTCGTTGTTGTTTTCTTTTTTCTTTTTTGTCTTTTTTTTCATCGCTGAAACGCAGCTACTGCTATTTTTTCTACTGCTGTTCTGATAAGCGTAATATGCGACACTTTTTGCAAACAAAAAAAAATAGAACTTAGTTACAAGATATAGAAGTGAAAATAATATTCTGTATTTTTACAATTTATATACACGGTTCTGCTCTAAAGAAACAAGACAGCGATATCGAGTCTATACTAAACACGGTTGGTGATGGGATCATGAGGCGAAAGCATCTGGTGGGAGGGATGCAACAGAGTTCTTGAAGTTTACAGTACATAGTTGATAATCCCAGTTACTTTGTTCACAAAGCATGATTGCATATTGCATATTAAGCTTGGTTTCGAGAAGAATTTTGACGAGTATTTCTTGTTGCTGTGGATTGAGATTAGCTTTCACCTCTGGTGGTAAATTGGCAGCGGTTGGAGTGCTTGGTGAGACACCTACGGTTGGCACGGCACCAGGAACAGGAACGGGAGTTGGGGTTGGTGTTTGACTATGCTGGGGTGGTTGTTGGGCTGCGTTAACAGCAGGGTCTCTGGTCTGTGTCCAAGCCTCAGGACCAGAAAAAGCTCTGATCACCAAGAGATCACTGGCAATGATCATACTACCATTAGGACCTGGGATGATTATGAAAGTACGATCGAAGCTCTTGGGACTCAAGGCCACCTTTTTGTTTCTGGGGGCGTGGTTATAACGATTTTTACCTGGCCCCAGAGGTGGGTTGTAAGGTTCAATGATATCGGGAGCACCGAGCTCTTCAAAGCTCCCGTGTAATGTGACCATGATACCATTTAATTGGGGGAAACGGAAGCTTTCCATGCTATAAAGCTCCGGTCTAGTAAGAAGATCATGGCGAGTTTTTGGAAGTTGTGAGAACAAGTTAAAAATTTGTTCGGGGCCTATTGCAACTCGGGAGAATCTCGATTTAATGGATGATACTCTGGTTAAATTACGTGATTGGGATAAATAATGACCAAAGTCGGTTCCGGAACTATAATGAGAAGGAGTCCTAGAATTGTTGATTTCACTGATATGAGGATGGGCCGAATCAACTTGCATGGAAAATTGGGATTCATTTTGATAGAGGATTAAGAGATCTTGTCTATTGGCATCCCATAATTTATAGAAATTAGCAATGAAATTGGTAGACATATTACTGACCTCCTCGTCTTCGAAAAACATGGCTTGAGGAGCATCGAAGGGGAAAGTTAAGAGATTATTCAACGCTTCTTCATTTCTAATCACTTCTCCATTCAAGACTATAAGTCTTGGGAATGCTTTCATGAGTTCAAGTTTAATGGTCATGGCTTCATTGGGGTTATTGAGAAGAGGATTACCAACAAGAATAAGTTCTCGTAAGAAATTCAATTTATGTTTCCAAGTTTCAAACGCTTTCAAACGATTGAAGTTATTATGCAGCAATGATAAGTTTTTTAATAAGGGGAAAGTATGAGCCAAAGATGATATGGTAGATAAATCATTAAGGTTATTACCGGATAAATCGACACTCTGAACATCGAGTTTAAGTTCACCAGCCACCTTCATTATAGCCGGGAAGAATTTGGAGGTGGTTGATATCGAAGCAAAAAATCCCCCTGCTGCTAAGTTTGGATCTTGTTGTACTGCCAGAAGGTTAAGAAATTTCATTTCGACTTGGTAACGAGATTTTAAAAATTGGGTAATGATTTCTATGGTACTTGAGCTTTGTTGATTTGAGCCCATGGGGCCCCCATTACCGGCACCCATTCTGCTGGAAAGTGAGTTGGCAGAGACTGCTTTGGTCATTCTCAATGGTTGACCGGCGAATTTCACTCCAGACCAGTTTAGTAATTCGGAGGCATCACGTTCAGTTTTAACATAACCTTTCAAGATCCCGGTAGCCTGGTCCACTTGATAATTTGACACCACCACCTTACATTTTCTCGAGATGAAATTGACACATTCTTCCGGGGTGGCTCCATTCCAACCTAGTATTTCCATAGGCACCGAATTGGCATTGACAAACTGGTTCACATTTTGTTGGTTATAGTTATTTCTCCCGTTGTTATTATTGTTATTGTTATTGTAGTGGTATCCACCTCTACCCCTTCCGCGATAACTCATACTAAGATTGCAATGATGATGAGGTGAAGTCTATGCTGCTGGCTTGGGGGTGTCCCTTGTTTTTTGTTTTTTGGCCTAAGTTTGGATTAGGGAACTGAATTTGTTTTTTTTTTCGTATTGTCTTGTACGTCCACGTTGCGTCCGGGGTCTTGTTGCCTGTCCTTGGAGGATTGAGGATGTTGTTTGTTTTTGAATCTACTGTTGCTGGAAGTACAGTGGTTCAGGACGACTTGAAACAAGAGTAACCTCTTCTTCTTGATATTTTTATTTCTGGTTTTTCTCTTTTTTTCAGGCTCAACTGGTTCTTCTGGTGAGGTGCACTACCCACCACCAAAAAAATCATCATAGACTACTTAAGGGTAACAATTATGAATAAAATAAATAGATAAATTAAAATGTACACACGACATATAGAAGACGATTATCGAGAAATGATGTAGAGCAGTCTGGATCAACCGGATTTTTGCTTGAGTGGAGAAGTGGAGCTCTTTTCTTCTTCCTCGATGGTATTGTGGAGAGTCCCCACTAAACGGTACTTATTCTCAAAGTGTTCCTCCCAGTTGTTCAAAGACTCAATTTCGAGGTCACTGAGGTTTTCCAACAGGTCAATGGGTTCGTCAAGAGGAGTTAAAACACTGGGATCAAATGAATTAAGGGCCAATCCACGGGACGCATCCCTTCCCGCAAAGTTTTCGTATGGACCGCCAGGCCCGTAAAAAGCAGCGCCGTTAGAAACATCGTAAACATTACCCCTAACTGCCATAAAGATCTTGGGGTCATCGCTCCCGTTGTATTTGGCCAATGTGGCAGGGGTGAACTTCCCACTCACAATGGTTTTGTTCTCTTCTTCAGTGGCATTCCAGGGATTTGACACCTTCACGTCAGCGAGAAGGTTCTTAAGAAAGTATAACACAGCTAATATAATTAGAATGGTGGAGATCATGATAACTATAATGGACACACCAAGTATAAAAAAAATCAACAAGCTTCAATTCTATCTGAACCGTGATAAACTCAGCTCAGCACTTACTTAATTGGTGATCATACGACGGTGTACGAAAACTATACGATCTTCTCTTTTTAAATATATCTATTTTTTCCCTCTCCTTTTTGTTCTGCGTTTTTTCTGCGGGTTTTCTGCGTGGTTCCAAAAAAAACTATCAGTTGGGGAAATACTACAATTGCTAACTATGCGAGGGGAGATGCTCCAGTGTGCACGTGATACCTTAGTCTTAGGTAGTTGACTAAGTGATTCTCTATTGATTGTCTATTGTCCGGAAGAACAAGACACCTAGCTCATGGAATTGAATGCTGGCAGTCTATCAGATCAGTGAATGGCATGGCAATGGTATGACAATGGCATGACAGTGGTATGACAATGGCATGACAGTGGCATGACAATTCAGAATCTACACCAGATAAAGCTGCAGAAGATAGACCTCCATCCTCAATGTGATCATAGGAATCAACTAGACATGGAGGTGTAGTTGGAGTTGTGTAGTGGAGTTGAAGCTGTTGGAGGAGGTGGTGTATGGGTTCTGCTTCGCAGATTGGGTTTGCGACATACGACGAAAACACTAAATTTTTCACTGGTTGGATAAACCACTCTCATCTCTTTGTAAGGTTTCCCTTGACAACTCGTGGGATTAGAAACTTAGCATATCACCATGGGAAGAGATATAATAGCGTTAGATAGCTTGACGTCAAACAATTTGGGTACGTTCAAGAAGGTCAACGAAGTTACTTTACCTACTTCGTATCCTGAGAATTGGTATAAAGATGCATTAAACAAAGATCAAATTGTGCAAATTGGTTTCTACGCTGAATTGCCCGTCGGAGCAGTAAAGGCAAAAGCAATCAATAGCACTTATAAGAACTCCACCTACGAAACTTCTCAACAGATTCAAATCAACTCCAAGATCATCCCCAATGCCATTTATATCGAAAGTTTTGCAGTTTTGGAAGCCTATCGTAATTTGGGTATTGGCTCTCGTCTTTTAAACTACGTTATTGAAGAGGCAAAGAAAAGATTCATACATCAAGTGGTGTTGCATGTTCATATCGATAATAAGCATGCCATTGACTGGTACTTGAAAAAAGGATTTGTCAAGGATGAAGAAATTGTCCGTGGCTATTATAAAGAACAAGGTTTACCCAACCCAGATGCAGTTATCTTAAGCTTGGAGGTTTAAATGTTATTTAATGGTTATGAAGTTTGTAATTATTTAATGCACTATTTCTACTATACTCTTCTTAAATATTTGTATGAATTAGAATAGAATAAGTTTTAAAACGAAATAATCTTATTTGTAACTATATATAACACTAACGGTGGATAAAAGTAGGAAAATAAGATAAAGATTTAGGATGATTCGAAAACCAAAAATAATATATAAATTGTAGATTGGGGGGGTGGGAAATTCTTTTCTTTTATATAAATCTCCTCCCTAAGTATATGGTACAAAAGAAAAAATCAAAAGGAACACTAGCTGTCACCTTCATCTTCAGTGTCGGTGTTGATATCAGTAAAAACACTTTCATTATCGCTTTCGTCTGAACCCTCTTCTTCAGAAGTTACAGCCTTCTTGACATTCCCACCTCTCAATGCAGCCAAGGCTCCAGCAAGAGAATCTTCTTCAGGGTCAGAAATATCACTTTCATCATCATCTTCTTCAGTACCTTCAAGCTTGGCTTTCAATTTGGCAGCGTCGAATTTTGGTGGTGGTGGGTTTTCCACTTTCATAACCAAAGGAATGTCAACATCACTTCCAAAATAACCGTTGTTTTTCAATACTAATCTGAAATGATAGTTACCTTCACTTGCAGGGGTTGGACTGGTGAAAGGAATTTTGAAAGTACTGATAACAACATCGCCTTCTTTACCAGAAATCCATTGTTCTTGTGTTATATCAATATTTTGTAAATCGACATTTTCCATACGAGCAATCTCGCTACCTTCAACCAATTTAGTATCCTTTTGAGCAATTAAAAATCCAGACCAAGCATTGAGAACATTTCCAGGATAGTAAGGAGAGTAAGTAAAAGGTAATTGTGGTTGTTGTTCATTGATTTTCAATGGGTCTCTCAAGTATTCCAAAGTTTCTTCATCGACCAATCTTTCATCGGGAATTTCAGGACATGATTTTAATCTAGGAGATTTTATCAAAAATTTAACCGATAAATGAGAGCTAGCTCTGGGAGGAACAATAGTTTCACCAGGGACTTTAAATTCGGCTTCCAAGACTCTTATTTGAGGGATATGAGAAGCAACATCCAAAGCTTTTTGTAATTTCTTGGAATCACTAATACCCAACACTTTACCTGCCTCTTCTTTGGATAAAGTCAATAATTTACCTAATTTCTTAATTGGCTGTTTAGAGATAACTTCAGCGTTAACATATGGTAATTGTAATAATTCTTGATATTTACCAGTAGGTCTAACTGCTTGAATAAGAGATTTTTGTAAATCGGTGGCAGCTAAAATGATATCAGTACCTCTAAAAGCAGCAGCAATTTCAATTAATCCATTTAAAAGCTTGGGTAAATGAGAAATGATTTTCAATTTATCCTCCTCGACTTTAGGATCGGAAACTTGATTGTTACGGAACAAATATTTGGCGATTAATTCTCTAATTTGATTAGGGTTTAAGTGTTTGAAATTGGTTCTAATTTCTTGAGATGAAGTCAACCAATCTAACAAATCATAAGGAGTGATGACTTTACCGGGGTTTCTGTCAGCCAATTTACGAACAAACATAGCGGCAGTTTCAACGTGCAAGCCTCTCTTGGTATGAGACTTGACATTACTCCACCAAATACCCACAATAGATGGTAAAAGGACACCAATCAATAAAAAGTACACCACAATCATAAATGGAGAATATTTACCTTCAACCAAAAATTTGGGAATGGCGATCCCATGACTGACTTCTTGAGGTCCATCTGGATGACCGTATTTTTGGAAATTGGCCTTGGTAACTTCATCAGTTAAAGCTTTATAAGCCAAGTTGATTCTAATGAAAGCAGCCTCCATTTCTTCTTTGGCTTTTTCGGTAAGATCTTGAGGAAGTTTATCAGGGTGAAACTTCAAGGATAATTTTCTATAACGACTCTTGACTTCACGTTCAGAAGCAGTAATTGACACATCCAAGATACTGTATGGGTCAAATGTCCCCTGTAAGTCAGCTTCTTTAGTATAATATAAAGCAATGTAAACTACCAATGCCCAACCAATAATCAATACTAGTAAGGTTTTGTTGAAAATCTTGTCTGATTTTTGTTTGCGTTGAAATTTTTGAATCTTTTGATAATCATCAATCTGTAACGTTTTATGGTCTTCCAATATGGCACCTTTCACATGTTTATTAAAACTTAGAGGATCATCGGATCTTACGATTCTGGTTACCCATCTAATTGTAAGTGGAATCAAGATGAACGTGAGGACAGCCAACACAAAGAATGGCCAGGTTTCCCCTTCCTCATCATAATTATATTCCGAGGCCATTGTCGAGAAATTGTATTAAGCTTCAGGTTTGAAAGTGGATCTTCACGATGCTATAACAATATCAATGTTTATCCCAACGACTAGAGTTGTGTTCTCTTGTTCCACTACTATTTTCTTTTTTTTTTTGTCGTTCTTACTTTTTTTTTTCATTCTACTTTTTCTTTTTTTGGTTTCTTAGTTTGTTTCTCACTCAAAAGTTTGGTTCCCATTTTGTTACTCTGGATTTTTCTGACGTGTTTAAAAGTTTATCACTGCGAAAAATATTAATTGCAAAAACACACTACTTTTCAATTTGCCGTTTATTTAAATGAAACAGGTTTAATAAGATTCTTTTACAAGTATATAATTACAGATGATGAGATTTTAATTAGGGATTTATTACTTGAATCTTTAGTTGATTCATAAAAAAGGATAAATATCAAGAGTTAACGAAATGAACAGGAGAAAAGCAGATTTGTGCAAAACCATAAAAGTATAAAATAAAAAAATGAAAACAAGAAATCAGAGGAGTTAGGGAGAAATATCATAACTAGGAGGGGATAATCAGTCTAGTGGTGGAATAAACGGATAGGGTTTTCAACGTAGACAATGTCATGAGAATCGGCAGCACTGAAGACGGCTTTATCCATAACGGAGCCGGAAGGAGCAGCGACGAATTTGACACCAGATCTGGCAGCTCTATAGATGTTGTCAGGGAATGGGAAGAAAGCATCAGAAGACAAGGCAACGTCATTGAGTTTGGATAACCATTCAGCTCTTTCAGTTTCAGATAAAGGTTCTGGTAATTCAGCGAATTTAGATTCATATTCAGATTTTTCTGGTTCGGTGGTTGGGATTTGACCGGTGACGAATAAGTCAATGGCGTTAGATTTTTCTGGTCTCTTAACACCTTTGGCCCATTTGAAACCCAAAACTCTTGGGTGTTGTCTGAACCACCAGTTATCAGCTTTATCACCGGCAAGTCTGGTACAGTGTATACGAGATTGTTGACCAGCACCTAAACCGATAACCATACCATTCTTGGCATAACAGACAGAGTTGGATTGGGTGTATTTCAATGCAATGGTGGCGACAGTTAAGTCAATGGCACCTTGTTCAGTTAAGCTCTTATTCTTGGAAACAAATTCTTTGAAGGAAGTACCCTTAATGATGGCATCATTACGTTTTTGTTGTAAAGTGATACCATAAACTTGTCTTGATTCCAATTGTTCTGGGTTGAAGTTAGGATCAATTTGTAAGATACAGTATTTACCACCTTTCTTCTTTTTCAAGATTTCCAAAGCTTCTTCGGAGTAACCTGGAGCGATAACACCATCAGAAACTTCTTTAGAAATGATTTGAGCAGTTGGTAAATCAACAATGTTAGATAAAGCGACCCAGTCACCGAAAGAGGACATTCTATCAGCACCTCTAGCTCTGGCGTAAGCATTGGCCAAAGGAGATAAGTTTTCAATATCTTGAACAAAATAAATTTGTTTTTCAACGTCAGATAATGGTAAACCAACGGCAGCACCAGCTGGAGAAACGTGTTTGAAAGAAGCAGCAGCTGGTAAGTTCAAAGAGGCAGATAATTCTTTCACCAATGGCCAAGAATTCAAGGCATCCAATAAGTTAATATAACCTGGAGAACCACCCAAGACTTTGAAAGGTAATTCACCTTGAGAAACAAAAGCTTGAGCTGGTTTTTGATGAGGGTTAGCACCGTATCTTAAAGGTAATTGAGAAACGTTTTCTGAGTATTGTTTTCTGAAGAAGTCAGAGATGGCGACATCATAATCAGCGGTATGTTCAAAAGCTTTCAAAGCATATCTGTTTCTAGCTTCAGCTGAAATTTCACCTGATTTCAATTCAGACAAGAAACCGGCATAATCCTTAGGATCAGATAAAATGGTGACTCTAGCATGATTCTTAGCAGCGGCTCTTAATAAGGTGACACCACCAATATCAATTTCTTCAACGGCTTCGTCAATGGTGACGGCAACTTTAGAAACGGTTTCTTTGAATGGGTACAAGTTACAAACAACAAAGTCAACTTTGGAAATACCTTGAGCGTGTAAATCAGCTTCATCACTCTTCAAGTTTCTGGCCAAAATACCACCATGAACAGCAGGATGTAAAGTTTTAACTCTACCACCCAACATTTCTGGAGCGTGAGTAATTGTGGAAACATCTTCAACGGGGAAACCAGCTTCACGAACCAATTTGGCAGTACCACCAGAGGCCAATATACGGACGTTTTGGGCAACCAAACCTTTAGCCAAGTCTAACAACCCGGTTTTATCGTAAACGGATAAGATGGCAGTCTTAGTGTAATCAGACATGATTTATGATATACTTTTTTTTTCTTATGAGGGGGTGAACGATTCAAATTCAAACAAGGGGGCAGGTGATATGTTGTGATTTAAACTATCAATTGCCTTGCAAAAGTTGGAATCTATTTAGAAGAAAGCTGAATTCAACAAGAAAAGACTTTCTTTCAAAGAAAAGAAAAAGAGAAATAGAAGTGATTCAAATAATGAAAAGAATCAAAAAAAAAAATTGATGAATGAATGAATGAGAAGAAAAAAAAAAAAAAAAAGTGAACCCAATTGTTAATTTAATTTTTCATTGATTAGTACTTAATTTCTGTGTAGTACATATACTCTTTTTTTTCATTTCATTCTATTCTTTTTTTTTTTTTTTTTAGTTTTGTTAGTAAAATTTCAATTTTCAGTGCGGGAACAAATATTAAGAGTCAAATTTTTTTCATCAAAGGATGGGGACTAACCAGGTACAGAACTAAAATAATCCACTCTATATACACAGAGTCAGAATTTATAGTATGGAGTATACTAAGGACTATGGGGGAAGGAGATTAATTCTTGTTTGTTTTTGTATTATATATGTATCTGTGTTTCATAGCGTACGTGGGTGTTTGAACAGTGGGTAGACTGTGACCAGGGGTTTGGACTCTGGACCTCTGGTTGTGGCAGTAAAACTGGCTCGTACTAGACAACTTCTATCTCCCTTTGTCCGTAATACTACATGGGGAGCCCATTTGGTGATGATTTTCGCTACAAAAAATGTTCTAAATTATAAACTTCACTGAAATGTTCATTTACTTCAAACTAACAATACACTATGTAGAATACTATTATACAAAACAAACATTCCACACCTTAGAAATCAAGGGAAACAAATTAAATTCTAAATTAAAAATAAACTTTGAAAATAATTCATCACGCTTAAGATCTGTATCTCCATAAAGACAAGGTGTTTTGTCTCTTCCAGGTGTGACGACGACCAGCCTTGGTGTTGTTGAACAAGTGACCTTTGTTGATACCTCTGGATTTCTTACCGGTGGAAGTAAGACCTCTAGCTTCTCTGTGTTTGTGAACTGGGTTAGCAATCCAGTTGTATCTTGGGTCTCTTCTGATGGCCTTGTGAGATGGATCGACCAAGATAACTTCAAAGTATTTGTAGGTGGAATCTTGGTTAACCCAGTAAGAGTTCAAGACTCTCAAGTTAGAAGCACGTCTACCAACACGTTCTTCAGCAGTAGCTCTCAAGGATCTTTGGTATTTCAATTGGTTAACACCTTGGTTGGTTGGTTTACCATAAGTAGCACCCTTTGGAACTGGTCTCTTTCTACCACCTCTTCTGACTCTGACACGGAAGATGACGAAACCTTGTTTGGCCTTGTAACCTAATCTTCTAGCCTTGTCTGGTCTAGATGGTCTAGAAGCTCTGTGGATAACAGTCTTTTGTCTGTATTCCCAACATCTGACTCTCAATAAGAAACGAGAGACATCAGATTGCTTTTTTCTTTGCAATTCTTCCAAATATTTGTAGGCACCCATTGTGATAATTAATGATACTTATGTAACGAAGTAACAAGATCAAAAGAAGAAAAGGAATAGAAGTACTAAAAATTTTTTTTTCACTAAGAAAAGACGAAGTACTTCACCAACTGAGTGAAAAATTTTTTCCCAACCTCACTTCAGATGGTGTTGTGTTGCACACGACTTTAAACAAAAAAACAAAGAAAGAGAAAGACGATTTAGAGACTCGCACGACTGAGGCCGGGTAACTCCAAAAAATCCAAACACCCATTGGAAAAAATGAAGAAAGAAGAAGAAAGCAGCCCTTTCTGGTTGTCTCACTGTTTCTTTTTTTCATTTCGTTGAGTTTGAACGTGCAGACTCAATTCTACGCTTAGTTTCCTTCAATTACGCATCGTGTTAAACAAAGTATGCAAGTGAACAAAGAAAACCTTAGCGAAGAATTCGCAGCTAATGAGGTATCAGCTTAAGCTTTCCTCTTTGATCAACCAACGGTTCCGAGGCTAATGAACATGAGAGATACAATGCATGGCTCCTTTCCATGACCATGGTTATTCCGCCAGGAATGCCGAAATCCAACCTGAGGCTGGTCCTTCGAAGCTCGTCTAGATGTATGCAATAGCTCGGCTCCAAATTAAAAAAAAAAAAAAAAAAAAAAAAGAAGCTGCAAGTACGCCCTATGGAAGTACACAAAAAATAAGAAAGAAAGCAACAAGAAAAAAAAAAAAAAAAGCTTCAGTATGTGGGAAACAAGAGATAACCACTAATGGAACCAAGTACGTTGGAGTGAGCCAATGATTATTATTTGGAGGCAAGATTAGGAGATAGAAGTTTAATCGGGATTCATCGAACCACTGATTTCACTTCAAGGCTACAAGAATCTATCTACGGAAATAGCAAACAAAATTTGCTCAACCCAGACATAACTTGGAATCCACCGACGGTGACGTTGATCCATCGGATACAACGTCATTGAAACCAGATGAATTTGGGGCATACCGAGGAACAATAGGCGTGACAATTCTAGGTCCAATTCTATACATTGGTTGATGTGCCTTCTCTACATAACAGCCAGATATGTAGAAGAAGGAACCATGATGCTTCCAACAGGCTACCGACCACATCATATCTGCCTCAAAACACAAAGAAACAAAAAAGAAATGAAAATAGTTTAACCGAAAGAAAGGAGAGAAGATGTCAATACCTTCCATGATCGCAGATTCAGATTCGAGCTCCAAAACAGAACCTTTTTTCGCTTCTTTGAGTTAATTACTATCGCGTATTTTAGAAAGTATAAAACCCACTAAGGCATTAACAAGCATGAAACGTAGTGAATGATACTTACGAACTCGCTAAAAAAAATACCCTACATCATCCCTAAACAAGCAGTAGCGTTATCGATTCAATATTTCTGGTGCGTATGCCTGTTAAAAATAAGGACAAAATGCCTTAACCTCGCCTCATACATATATTGACTTAAAACACATCCTGCAGGAGACCCGGCAGAGGAGACAGCGAAAAAAAAAAAAAAATCAAAAAAATTGGGCTATTTTTGGGGGATCAATTGGCCATGTCCACCCTTCCTTTATCAAAAGAATGATTTTTTTTTTTTGTTTTTCTTGGTTATTTTCTAGAAGTTGGGTTTGTTATGTATGCTGTAAACTTTGAGCTTCCATGCTTTTTATTGCTTATGCTGCTTTTGCGTTAATTTTCTACTGATCGGCGGTCGGCTTAACGTAAAAAGGCCGATTACCCAGTAAAAAGAAGAAGTGTACATGTGTAAGAGAAGAAAGAAGGGGTTTTTGGGGTCAATGAGCATATAGAAAATAGTTCAATAAAGCAAAGTTACCCACTTAGAAACGATATATTTTTTTTTAAAGAAAAAAAAAGAATCATGATTATTTTCGCTACTATGATAGCGAGGCTATTTACTCGTACTAAATCTTGATTAGATTCACAAAAGTTATACCCAGATCGTGACAAAAAAAATATAAGATTGAAACTCATATAAACTTTGTCGGACAATTTAGTGTCTTACAAACAAGGCAGACATAAGTGATATGTCACAACAGTATTCGGAACTAGGAACTATTTCGACAAAAAATGAGTTCCGAGTCTGCGGCGGTTTACTTGGTTACTGAGAAAATAATTGAGGCGATTGGCTAAATCTTTGCGGAGCATGTGCAAATGTACTTTTTCACCAGAGTTCCTGTTGGTGCCTTAGAGTGGGGGCGGTAAGTTTCACGTAAAAACCTATGAGTGACAAGCAACCTTTCGAATTAATAACTTAGACCGCTTCAAAATAGTTAAAAAATTTATTAATAGTACTGATAGTAATAGGAAGAACACCAAGGGACGAACGGCAATAAGAATTAATAAGCGTTAGACGAGAAGAAAAGAATTTCAGAAGCGACATAGTTCTTGATAATTCCTATAGTACCTTACCTACATCAAACCAGTATGCATCCATCAGTAGCAGGTGTAATTTGCTCGTACCATTGCTCGCGCATAGAAAATTCGTAACATTGCATTAGTATAGTATAGTGAAGGATGCGAAGACAATAGCTCAAAGCTCATTGATGATGAACAGAAGAGCTACTAAAATAAACCTTACAAAATCAATTAATAACAGTTTGAGCGGAATATAAGCACTCCCCCAGTCTTAAGGTACATCTTACTGGTTGAATTGAAAACTTTTATTGTATTTTTTTTTTTTTTTTATTTTCACTTGGGAATGTCAAGATTCGAATAAGAAGTTAAAGTGAAAGAAAGAAACAATAAGCGAGAAGTAGGGCAACCTTCTAGAAAGAGAAGCTTGGAATGCATCCTGCACTAGACCCTCGGCTCCAATATTGTCTGCGCCAGAATCCCATAAAACAGTGACACAAACCTAAAAACCCTGTATATTCGCCCGCAGTATATGCAGAGTATGCTAAATAATGAGAGCTGCGTCTCATAGAGTCCAGCTCTTAACATGGCAGCGTTTGATTCGGCAGCTTGTAACTTGCGAATTAAACTTTTGGCGATAACGAATAAATCCATAGTATTGATCCTAAGGTTTTATTCAGAATTGATCAATCATATCGGTATAGTTTTCGCTTCGCTTCAGCACCTTTAAAATAACCCTGCTCTTAACGGAGAAAGCACCAAAAAAAAAAAAAAAAAAAAAAAAAACTCATTTTTATTTTTTTGATTATACCACTTTTCGTCATGAATAAATCCTCTATCAGCGAAACGTTTCCTATTTAGTCCGAACTTCAATGCAGTGTATACGTAATGTAGACGTTCCCAATGAAACTGTAATCTACATATTCCTTGTGGCTCCAAATAGTATTGGTGGTATCGTTGGCACCTATTACTATTTTATTTCTATTAATATTCGCCAAAAAGTCCGTCGGTGGTAATTGATCAATGCGGACTTAAAATTGTTATAGGCAAAAAGGATGGGTCCCAAAGGTCCAAAAAAGGACGAAACAATAGAATGCACCCTGTGTCTCTACGGGACAAGTGCCTCAGCACCGCATTGTGATTTGAATTACAATTATACGTTATGTAGGAATTAGGTGTTGTAGTGCGAAAGCTCTTATTGTTGAGTGCGCTCGCGTTTTTGAATGGTCCCTTATGTCAGGTATTTATTATTAGCATTTTCTATCCCAAAGGTTGGGGGCAATTGCTACAGCTACTCCTTGTTTCGTTTAACTTGGATTGATGTAAGGAACTCCATTTGAAGGCATGTTTGAAGAACTTATGAGGACGTATTATGAATAGACATTTTTTTTTTTTGTTTTGTCATTCGCCCCGTGCTTCTATATTGTAAATCGTTTAATTCCGAGCTGACGCACAAATATGCACTACCTGCTGGCGGTGTAAGTGCTCAGAAAGACCACAATTGACAACAGAAAAATATTTTGCACGTAACCCAAATTTTTTCATATTTAATTACCATCTTGATAATGTCCTTACTTAAATTACTTTTCGGGAGTTTTAAGTATGTAGAATACATGCAAGAAGTTGAAATCGTTTTTTGAACCACGCTGCCGAACCAAAGTCTAGAAATAATAAAAATAAAAATACCAGGCGAGCTTACCATTATAATTGCTTACAGTATTTCAGCCTTCCAATTAGGCTTGGTCATTATATATATATAATACAGATTTTAGTAACAGATTCACTAATTTTAAAAGCAATCATGCTGCCAAGCTGAGATTTCAGTCGGTATCAATCTTTGACTAATGTTCAACGGATTAAGGGTGATTTCACACCTCATTTTACAGGCGTAACATGGCCTCTTGTAGGTGATGTCTGAATCTAAAGCAACATTTCCCCAAAGTTTATATCTCGTAAGCAGTAACGTAGCAAGGTTTAGCGGTAGTTACCAATCACTCAAGAGTGTTGAACCGGAGTTTTCGCTGATTGCTTTTTTTCCCCTTGGGCATAGCTGCAAATTTGCTTTGACAAAACATAGACGAGAAGTGGAATAAGACATTAACCCCATACACATTAGAAAAGACATCCAGAAAACAATAGGACTGTTAAAAAATAAGGTAGAAATAATACTTAAACAAAAAATAACAAACAAGGAACCGAAATGAAAAAAATAATTCACTTTAAAAAATAATTGGTGAGTACAGTGCTGATGCAGCTTTTTATCAGCATACACCATGTGACCGAAGTCCTCTTTTCAAGCACTGCTCCGGAAAGTTCTACTCTTTTTTTTCCTTTTCTTTTTCTTTTTTTTTTTTGTTTCTCTTTTCTTTTTCTTTTTTTTTTTTTTTTTTTTTTTTTTTTTTTTTTTTTTTTTTTTTTTTTTTTTTTTTTTTTTTTTTTTTTTTTTTTTTTTTTTTTTTTTTCTTCTTTTGGTTCTTCGTTTTGGGCCTGGCATGCTGTTTGTTTCTGAGGCAGTCTATTTTCTATATCTTTAGTTATGTTTTTTTTTTTCTTTTTGGTTTTTTGTTTGTCCTTTTCTTTTTGTCCTTTTCTTTGTCCTTTCTTTTGGGATTTTGCGTTTCCTTTCACATTGGAAAACGAAGTTACTTCTCTTTACGCCTTAATTTCTGTATTGGGAATTGCCCTCTCAGAGATAATTTTTTTCACCTATAGGGTTTGAAATCTACTATCGATTTCAGAGTCCAAAAAAAGCTCTAGTAAGGTGCATTCAGGACGGTCACCACAACAAATAACCACCATACAGATTGAAGAAAAAATTCAGAAGGAAAAAAATAATAAATAGTAAGACTCTTTCATAAATTTGTGTCTGCCTGAACATGTTTATATAAATCTATCTGGAAAGATCTTTCGATTCAAAGTTAATTACATATTTAGTCCAGCAGTTCCTTCAATTCATTCCCTAAATTTTTTTTGCTTTTTTTATTCTTCTTAAAATTTGTTTTTCACTTTCATTCTACTGTCTCTTCTTGAAGTCTTACAATTAAACCTTTGTATCTCTAGTCTAGCCCACAGTCCCAATTACAGAGTGCAATTCCATTACTTTATTCTTGTATTGCACTAATCTAAAACCTTTCCTTTGCTTGGAATATTTCTTTGACATTGAGTGTGCAAATAAGTACTGTTGTATTGCAAGGATTGTTTCTGGTATCGTTCGACTTTTTAATTGTCAATTTATTTATCTTTATCCTGTCAATAAGCGTATCTTTTCTCTTTTTTAAATGGAACTTCTCAATTATCAAGACAGCATACCAATCGATCTCAAAGGTTCTTCCAACTTCAATGCTGATATCCAAAAAATGAAACGATATTTGTCATCTGAAAATCAAAATGTCGCTCCTGTTAATGAATCATTAATCATTCCCTCTCAAGATGTGAGCTACTACCATGGTGGTAGCCAGGCCACTCATACTCAACCAGGAGCAGAAGGTAATCCGATTGTGGAAGGTACAACTGCAGCTGTTACTTCCCAGCCACAATCCCAGATTACTTCTCAGCAACAACAACATCACCATCATCCACAACAACCACAGGGTATTCATCCAAATCCCTCCTCTTCTGGTGCTAGCCATGGAGAAATAACCGGGGGGGTCCAGGATAATTTCTCTATAATGAACTCACCATTTAATTTTAACATGAATCTTCAAACTTATTCTTATTCTCAAGGACCACCTTATAACGCACCTCAATCAGCTTCTCTGTCTCTATCCTCACAGGCGGCTATTCAGCCTCCTACTAAAATATCGCAAGATCAACAAAGACAACCACCTTCACAGCATCTGCAACAACAACACTTCTCACAACAATTGCAGCCCCAAGGCCCTTTGGGTCAACCACTTCTTCATACTGGTGACGTAACAGCCCAAAATTTGCAGCAACGTGCCACAACCACAACAGTCGTACATGATATGGACCCATTGAAAGGTAAAAGCCAATCAATGCCTGTAATAGAGTATCAACAGGTTATTCCTGAAGACCAGAAGTACAGACTGTTTAGCCAGCCTATTCTTAGAGGCCCTGGGGCTCAACAATTCCATCATTCTATGGTACCCCCTTCTGGTCCTCAAGTAATGCCACAAGGTGGTTATCAATATCTGCCACAAGCTAATGTACAACAGTATCCAGATATGACTACCATGGTTAATTCAAATTCAAACATGGTGGTTCCATTGGTTGAATCAACATTTGTGGATCATCGTGTATGTAATATCTGTGGAAAGAGGATCACCAGAGACATGTCAAGACACATGAGAACCCATCAATCTATTTCCAGATTTACTTGTAAATTTCCTAAAAATCAATGTCGTCACAAATCAGGTCGATTCAACAGACCATATGATTTCAAAAAACATTTGTTAAATAGACATTTCAAGTTCGACAGTCCTGAAATCAAAAAATTGCATAACTTGAGTGATAAACTTTATCATTTGGGTACGTGTCCATGTGGAGTCAGGTTTTTAGGTAAGGATTGGTTAGATGAACACATCTTGACTGAAGATGAGAGTAAAAAGTGTCCTTTTGTCGAATAAATTTTAAAAGAAGAGACAATAATTTCTCTTTCTATTCATTGCTTTTATTCTTGTATTATTTAGATTCTTGGTAACTTTACTTCAAGTTCCTTCTTTTATTCTTCTTCTTCTTCTTCTTTTTTTTTACTTTTTCTTTTTAACTTTCTTTTTGTAATACTTCTTTTTTTCTTTTTTTCTTTTTTTTTTGATGAAACAAAAAAAACAACTCTGATTTCTTCACCTGGCATTAAGATTTGACAAAAGGGTCAAGAAAACGGGTTTCAGTGACAATTAATTTGGTATATAGACAAGTGTTTAAATAATAATGGGATTTTATTCGAAAATCAGAATATATAATTATACCTATATAAAACATTAAAACCATAGAAGAAATGAAACATGAAAACGAAGAAAGGAGTAGGATCAAATGAATTATTTATTCTTTTGGGTCCACAGCTTTGACTAACAGCTTAAGTTGGTCAGGTCCTACTATGTCAACTTGAGGTTTGTCACCTTTTGTAAATGGCTTTTGGGCCAATGCAATTGCTGCACTTGCCACCTCCAGACCTTTAATTGGATGTAAACCCAATGAAAATCTTGTATTATATAACCAACCACCAACTGTGGTTGCCACATTATTTCCAAGCCCTTTAGAGGTTTCACGATCACCCAAGAGAACACCAGGACGAACAATAATGGTTCTGGGGAATTCAAGGGCAATAATATCATCTTCTAATTTACCTTTGGTATTTAAATACAAGAATTTGGAGTTAGAATCAGCACCTATGGTTGAAATCAACACATAAGTTTCGATACCGGCTTTTTTAGCAGCTTTGGCACTTTCATAATTGATACCATGATCGATTTTGATGAAATTCTCTGCTGATTTGGCAGCTGCACGAGTGGTTCCAAAGGCACTGAACCCATACTGGAGGTTTTTATGTGATTCAATGATCTCGTACCATTTGTCAGAATCTTCCTCCACAACGGCAGTCAATTTTTGACTAGTGATTTTTGGTGATCTACGACTAACAGTGACAATTTTAGAGAAAAATGAGGAATTGTTTAGTTGTTGCACAATTTCATTTCCAACCAATCCGGTCGAGCCAAGAACTAAAGCAGACATTATAATAATGATAAATCAAACAAACGGACGGACGGTCAATTAGCCAAATTGTGATTAGAAGAATAAAATAAAATAAGTAAGAAGGATATCAGAATTTTTCCCCTTAACTTCAATTTGCCTCTCATTTTTTTAAAGGAACAGAAAAAAAAGAAAAAAAATAGAAAAATTCTTTGTCATCCTGCAAAATGGTGTGTGGGTGTGTGGTAGCGTTTGCAACAATACCAAAAAAACCTGATAGCAAAATTTATTTAGAGGGCGCAAATTACTGAATAGAAAGAGAGTGGCACACGCAAGCATAATTTTGGTTCAAACCAACGGTCAATGGCATAAGAGAAATGGTGCTTTTGGTGTGCAGAAAGTCTTGAGGTTAACAAAATGATTGACGATTACTTAAAAGGGACTTAGATAATAATTAACGTATAAGTCCGAATTAAAAATGTCGCAGGTTTAGTTGAAACTTAATTAATAATGGGAAAAAAATCATGAAATTTTGAAAGTTGACAATCTCCCTTTCCACCGAAGAGAACAAAAGGTGTAACAGTTTCACAGGGGAACACAACAACGGAAAAGGCACACGGGGGTTGATTTCTCCCCTCTCTCACTACCAGACTCAAGCCATCGATTCGAGGTCTTACCAACTGCAAGGTATAAGCTCTCACAGCAAGGTATAAGCTCTTACAGCAAGGATTACATCAATTTATTACATAAAAACAAGCGTTTCGGTGTTCTTGCTTATAATTCGACCGATCCTGAAATTATGTACTAACACATATAAGCTTTTTAGACTTGATTTGTTCAATTGCGCTAGTCCGTAGAGATATACATCTATGGATGGAGTTGTTTTTTTTGAATTTTTTCTTTCTTTTCTTTTTCAAAATAAGCAGACTTTCGCCGATCTCTATTCTTTTTAGTTGCATGAAAGAGGGGGATGGGGCTCTACTCCAACACTGGCAAGAAGTTGTTGGTTGTGATGATTACTCAATACATCATATCCTGTCGATTGACGGAGCCCATGAGGCGTTCAACTTCTGAGGGGAACACGGCTATTCAACACGTTCAGGAATACCAAGAGCAATGGGGAAGGAAGTTGGGTATTATCTCAGGGGCCATAATTAGCGGCAAACTTAAAAAGAAACAACAGACCCTGTGCCAAACCAGATACGCGTTTCTATTGACATTGTGTTGGCGGTTCGCCGAAATGAACACAATATACCTGGGGTTTCTTTTCAAATAATGGTATCTCCAATAATTAGATTACATTTGGGAAGAATGCTTGTGACTTTTTTCTTCTTCCCTTCTTTTTTTTTTTTCATTTTCTTTATGCGTTTTAAAAAATAGAAAAACAAAGGGAACCCTTTTTTTCTATTTTTTTTTTTTTTTTTGTTATGCTTTGTTTTGCTTTTGTTCTTTCTGTTGTTTTCAATTGCCGCTATTTCATCTGACCTATATGACTTCGTGGGGTTTGATGATATTGTGGCGGCTTCAACTTAGATCATTCTACACGATCATTTTGAATGGTCCCATATATCAAGGGACCCCTGTCAACTGCAAATGGCAAAAAAAAAAAAAAAAAGTTAGAGACACAGTACCTGCGCACTTAACCAACCACTTATCAGCACATGCATTTGGTTACCCCGCTGATTGGCTCCAACTCACTAACAACCCAACCCAGCCATACCCGTAAAGGCCGCCCTGATTATCCATATTGGTAGGGCATGCCTTCAGTTAGAGGTAATTCAATACTTCTGTTTTTTTTTTTTCCGTTTTGTAATTAAGGATACAGGAACTACTATTATAATATCGAGAAACAACTAAACCAATATAAGGTTACGGTTTAAACTTTAGGATAAAGTTTTAATAATCGATTACGAAAGCAAGCACAAAGTACCGGTATACAGTTATGTCCCTGGCTCACTCGCTAAAGCCCAGCGCCATTATATTACCTTTCTCTTACTCAGTAAAGTTTAACGGCCCCTCCGCCTCTTCGCTATCCCACCCGTCTGGATCCTGTAAATAGCTCTCCCAAGTGAGGACTGCACACAACCCACCAACTCTAAACGAAACAAGGTTGGTAATCACTGGCACGGCTGCAGTGAAAGCTTTTGACTAGAGCAACCGCCCCATAAAGTAAACTCAATAAGTTGTGGGCCCTTATCTTGACAAATTTTCAGACATTTTCATGAGGTGGTGTCTGAGGCACAGAGACTACCGACAATAATGGTGTCGTTTTATATTTGGCAACAACCGCATGGATTTACTTAATTGAAACAATAAAAGTTTGCGAGCCCTTTCCCAGTGTTTTCCCATGCCCCCTCCACGCTCTTGTTTTTGTATCGACAAAGTGGAAAAGGGGTGGGGGAGGGGGGGTGAAGTAGGACAGCGGTTCATACACAATAGCAGTCAAATATATCAACCAGTACTGAAAAGCACTCGCAGATAATTCTTGGTGTAATTAGGCAAGCATAAGAGAGGCGAGGAAAAATAAACTAGCAGGCCTGTGCGGGCGTAATGCACCGTCACCAGCTTAACCGAAGAAACGTCGACGCAAGGATGCAGGTTGCATGAATCGACTGGTGTAGTAAACTGGCTGCTTTTACTTTAGGCTCAATTAAACTCAACGACGATTATTACTGTCTCTGGCTGCTTGATTCTATTTGGGAACAGTGCCCCGAGTTTTAAGCTTTATTCCCACTGGTTTGCTGTCTACAGATTTGCGCTTTACCTTCACGTCACATTCTCTATTTTTTCTTTTTTTTTTTTTTTTTTTTTTTTTTAATCATTATAATCGTCATCATGATCATCATCACCATTATTATTAATGTTAGTATTATCTAAGATCTTTGCGTTTGCTCGATACAGCACAACGGCTCTGGATCAAGGTGTGGCTCTGGGAATGCTAGGTAGCGTTATCTACTCAGCGTCGGTATGGAAATTGGCGGTGTTCTCTCCAAATTCGCAATTCGATTAGAGCCATGAAACTTGAGGCTCCCAGCTTACCTTATCTTCGTCACTCTAACCATTCCGTTCCTCGGTCACAGACGAAGGAGCATCGCCAGTTTCATGCTATGGACCTATGTGCATCATCATTGCTCATTGATATTGACCAAACCTTAAACTCACCGGACCGAAATGGTAATGGTTCGTAATTACTTGTTTGCAACTTTAGACGAAAACTGCCTCGATGCCAAAACCGAAGATGATGGGAAAACTATAGTTTGAAGCAAGTCAAACAAGGCCGAATCTGCCAAGCCCGACTTCAACGTTATTTCCTAGGCTATTTTGTGGTGTGTCATATCCCGAAGTCAATAGGATATGAGCAAATTTATTAACGAAACGAGATTTGAGATGCATTTACTTCATTTTTGACAATTACAATAACCAATACAACTTGAAGCGAGTTCTTACTTCTTCTTTCTCATCTAAAACTCCCAATATTTTTTCGCTAATGGAATTAAAAAAAGCAAAAAAAAAAAAGAAAGAAAAAGAACCAAAAAGAAAAAAAGATCTTCGTAAGTTTCAAATTCTGTTCCAAGATGGACTTCCAGATCTGGTCAAGTTACCGAAACAAGTGTAGTACGAAGAACAAGCCTAATAATAGAACCTCATGTTAACAATAGCACCGCCTGGAAAACAATAGAGTTCATATCCAGTTGGTGCAAAAAATGACCTCCAAATCGGACGTCTCCGACGGTGGGGGCGATCAGCTAATAACCACTTCTTATATCCATACGCTGAAGCCATCAACAAGATTTTCTTATCTCCAGGTAAGATCCTGGAACCATCACGTGACTCGCAAGAACACCAGTACACCACGAGGAGAGGTTCCTGGTAATTTTTCTATTTTAGTAAATGTTTTAGTTTTTCTTTGTATTTTTTTTTTTTTTTAATAGTGTGAGCATTGTTTCATTTTTTCTTTCTCATTCTTTCTCGTCGTGTAGTTCCGAGAGCCGATAGTGAGCAATCCTTGTTGATTATTATTTCCCAATTCCAATTGATATTAACTGAAGAGTTATAATTTTTGACATGTATCAAAAACTCCATTTCTTTTTATTCTTCCGATTTCCATCTAATTAATCTAAGGTTATTACGATCTTTCCAATAGACTTTGTTTGATATATTGCCTCCATTTATTTATCCTCTGAATAAACCACTTGGATTGCTCCTATATTCTTCGACACGACATCCAAACTTACTATTGCTCTTTGGAATCCATCTCTCGTATACACATATAACTATCCAATATTGTAAATAACTACAAATTAGCAATTGTGATAATTCTGGCACTGGTGTAACTGAATGATATCTATTACCCCTGTAATTGTATGAAAGGCTTCATATAATTCGTGCTACAAGTTATTTTCGAAAAATCAACAAAAAAAAAAAGGGAACGAAAGGAATCTTTCCGGACCGAAACAAAATTGCTAAGAGAGATAGAAATAAAAGGGACTCTATAGAGTCAATCTACTTGCTATCTCAATCACTTTCCTAATTGACAATCTATTGCAATTCATCGTATTTCCAGAGCATGTCTCATATCACACAAGCCAATTATTTCAATTCAAACAATTCAACGTCCAAGAATAGCTCCAACACTACCGATCATAACCAAGTCTTCATCATGAGTCAACATCATAATCAGAACCCCAGTGGTGATTATGGTCCCAATAATTATGACTCCAACAATTATTCGTCACTGCAAGACCAATGGGATCCAAACTACGGTCCCGTTGATGATTTTAGTAATCCCAGCACCAATGCTGACCCATACCATCAAAACTATCAGCAAAATCCTAACAACTTATATATAGATCAACTCCCCAACCCTGGACTTGCAGATAACACCCAAGATCAACGTTATTATTCATCAGGTACACCCAACAACAATAATAATAGTAATAACAATGATGATAATTATTCTCAGAATACCTATAATGATAATCAACAACCACAAGCCAATAACACAAAGCAAGATTACCATTCGCGATTCGTACAACTTCAGCAACATTTATTCAAACTGGGTCCTCTGCAATACCAACAGTCACAACAGCCACATCATTATCAAGGTAATCCAGCCCAAAATCCTCAAATATCACACGTCCAATCACAGTTTCATCCAGAATTTGCTCAGCAGAATACGACCTACACTTATGGTCCAGTTTCAGTTCCTGCCATAGCATCAAATAGTGGTGACTATTTCAATTATTCTAGTTCAGCGCCTTCAAGTGATTTTGGTTACTTGGATTCGGTTATTGGATCAAATTCCAATCAAAACTATTATCCCGAACAGAATCAGACTCAGAGCCAGAGCCAGAGCCAGAGCCAGAGCCAGAGCCAGAATCAGAATCAACTCCCAAACCAAGATCAAAATATTCACCGTTCTCAAACACCATCAACCAATCAATACAATCAGGCTAACCAATATCCTCAATCTGCTTCGCCCGCCACCGAAGGTACCCCAAGCTCGACTAAGCGCAAATTAAGCATACAGGATCCTAAAAGAACTAGGAATAAACCACTTAACAAGCATTTACATATGGTTTCGCCTCCTAAACCCAAACCAATACGACAAAACTCATCACCTCTACCCAAGTCACACCTTTCCAACGCATACATGTATTCAGGCAATCCTGACCAAGCCAACATCAATAATCAAGTTCCTACCCTTGGCTCACTTGCTTCAAATAATCAACTGAATCGGTCGACCGCATCACCACAAGATCCAAGAGCATTCAATGATCCAGTTCTGGCGAAATTATCGGAAATTGATTATGATTCTCTTTTCAATGGTCAAGTTACTAACTTTGATTTTGGTCCTAATGAAAATCTAGGTTCAGGGTCAATTCCAGCTCAAGTAGAACCACCTTCGAACCAGCCATCGTCAGAAAGGACCCCTACTACTGGAACGGTGACCCCATCTTTGTTTAACAGTCAAAAGGCGGCAAATGCAGGTACAAAACCTGAGTTGGTGAGTGATAGCATTTTCAAATCGAATGAAAATAAGACTAAGGGACCCAAAGTAAATAACGTGGCTACTAAAAGGTCGAAAAAACCGGGATTCCATTTACCTTTGGACAATTTAAAGAATCAGAATCATATGTTGCAGCAAATTCAAAATCTTTCTTCGCATTCTGATTCGAGTTTTGAACAGAATTATAATAATTTACAAATCTTGGAACCTGATTTAGGTTTTAATTACGAAGAAAATGATTACGGTCTTACTGCTTTACAAGATAACGTCACACCATTAATGAAACCACCCGGATCAAATCCTACTGGTTATTTTGAGACTGGAACTGCCGATAATAATAATAATAATAATCAAGCTCCCAATAATGGTGAGAAAAGTGACAATCTCACTGCCGATAACTTGAATTACAATAACGTCAACAATGCCCATCTTAACCCCCATTACCTGACTGAATACGACAAACAACAATCGGGATACTTAAGTGCCAATACTGACAATTCACCCCAGAATCTGAGAAACTTGGGCAGCAATAGTAGTGCCAGTTTTAATGACGGTGACCGGAATGACGATGGATATTATGTTCCCGATAACTATGAAGGTGATTTCGATAGGAATCATCAGGTGAGAACAAGTTCCAATAACAGTCAAGGGTATTATGATCTTTATAACAACAATAACAACGATCATGCCAATCAAGAACTCCAAGACAGTCAAAATTTCAAAGGTTTTATTAATTTTGATTATGCCGATTTGGGATTGGAAGCAACCGATTCGAACGATGAGTTTCATCCCGATTTAAGTGGTTTCAACTTTGACGTGAATCCCAAATCAACCAGAACGTCGACAAGTAATGCTGATCGTCATAATTATCAAAACCCCGATCATATTGCGGTGATGAAGTCGGCTCTGGAAAACTCCAACAGCAGTTTCAAACAAACAACCCCCATCAAGGTTGATTTATCCAGTGCGGGTCACTTGGGATTGATCAGACCGGGGATTGAGCGTACTAACTCCAATCAGAGTGTGAATAGTGTGAGCTCAATTGGATCGGGATCGGGCAGCGGTGGAACCGTTATTGTCAAGGACAAAAACACCAAGAAGAAGCGATTATTGAAAGGAGCCGTGTGTACCGTGTGTGACAAGTACATTAGCCGTGATTTAAAGCGACACATGAGAATCCATAACGAAGTAGGGAGGTTCCAATGTGTTTTCCCCAAATCCATGTGTAAGCATAAGACGGGGTACTTCAATCGTCCCTACGATTACAAAAAACACTTGCTCCATCTACATTTTGAATTCGACGACCCCAAGGGTAAAACGGCCCATACTCTAACGGACAAATTGCCGGTAGCTGGGTCCTGTATGGCCTGTGGGGCTCGATTCATTGCTCGTCATTGGCTAGACAGTCACATTCTTACCAACGATTTAGAGAAGAGATGTCCCTACGTCGAGGACAAAGGTCCCAATCCTCAAGCAATGCAACAACTAGATCTCCCAATGGGTCTGTCGAATCCAGGTGAGCAATAATACATTACCATTTGAGCCAGGAGT
>JAJMSM010000065.1:32455-46130 GCA_030578475.1 Hyphopichia wangnamkhiaoensis
TTTTTTTTTTTTTTTTTTTTTTTTTTTTTTTTTTTTTTTTTTTTTTTTTTTTTTTTTTTTTTTTTTTTTTTTTTTTTTTTTTTTTTTTTTTTTTTTTTTTTTTTTTTTTTTTTTTTTTTTTTTTTTACGTTTTTCTTTTTTTGCTCTGATTTTATAGTTGAATTTTAACTTTTTCTGCGACAACTACCTGTTTTTGGCACATTGCGAGAGTCGGCCCATCAAAATCTCTTGTTTCCTAAACAGTGTGTAGAAATTTGCTCAAATGCCCAAAGTTCGCATCAATTAGGTTTATTACACTAAGTTAGAAAAAAAAAATCAATTAACTGAAAAATTAACAAAATTTGCTCATGTAGTGGTTAGGATTGTAGTAGTAAGGGAGGAAAGGTAAAGATATAAATATATAAGAAAGGTCGTATACTTCTGTTATCTGATATTATTTCTTTAGTTGAAACTATTGATTTTTTTTATTCTATATCTAAATTCAAATTGCAAACATGAATATGGATATGTCCTCTGGAAGTTCAATGATGGACATGGCCTCTTCCACCATGCACCACATGGCTTCGTCTACTCTGGGGATGGCCATGTCGATGTCATCGTCAACTTCGTCCTCCATGGATCACGATATGGATATGGGGGGGATGAGCATGCATATGTTTTTCACTACCAATTATAAAGATTACCCTGTCTTGTTCAAAGGGTTACACGCTAAGAACGGGGGTCAAGCCTTTGGGATCTTCTTGTTATTGTATGTGGTTGCCTTCTTGATTAGAGGTATAGAGTTCACCAGAAATTATTTGGAACAACGTGTGTGGAAAAACCCATCTTATGTTGATTGTCATCCAGGTGAATCAGCAGCAGCCATGACTGCTGTTGGTGCTAAAGGAGTGGAAAAATCAACGGGGCCATCATGTTGTGGAGCTGAAACCGAAGTTGAATCCAATAATTCTCTCAATAAGACTGGTTCTGCTCTGGGTGAACAACATTCTAATGAACAAATTGAAGGGACCCATGCTTCCGGTAGACCTACAAAATTACCATTGGCTTCTTCTTTGGTCAGAGATGCCATCAGATTGGCCCTTTGTATTTTACCCGATTTGTTGGGATTCGCTCTCATGTTGGCGGCCATGACTTACACTTTGACCTACTTTTTTGCCGTTGTTTTGGGTCTTGGTATTGGTAGATTTGTGTTTGAAAAATTAACTGACTATTATGCTTTGAAAGCAACGGGTACAAATGGTGCATTCCACTGCTCTTGATGCTAACACGAAAACATTCGAAATCGCAATATATATGTACATTATACCTTTCAGTTCTACTTCTAATTATGATTTAATATTCATTTAATTCTAATAATGCATTGCCACTTTAATACTATCTTGTAAATACTCATTTTATCTATTCTAATAATATATTATACACTAGAATACAGCCATATACAAACGATATTTTCAACTTCATAAGATATCATTGATCTTACTGACCAAGTCATTATATTTGGATTTATTGAAAGCACTACCTCCACCGTCAGCCAATTTTTCACTGTAAATTAATCTGGCAAGGTTTAACAATTCCCCTTTAGAGAAGCCCAATTCGTTCTTCTTAAGTTCAGCAAGAAGAGGTTGTTCCTTAAGAGTAAACAATTCAAAGTATCTGGATGCCTTGGTGAAGTTAATTCTATCTGGTTGTTTCATTATACTCTTCAACATTTGTTGTAACGTAAAAATATTCAACATCACTCTCTTGATACCATTGTTGTTGATCTTTCGAACAATCTCAGAACCTTGTACTAATAATTTGTTAATGAAATTGGGCAACCCAATAAACACGCCATCTCTTTCTAAATCATTCAACATGGAATTCAATCGGTTATCCACAGAAAAAACTTCCTTATTATATTGACCAATACATTGATCCGAGTCCCCAGGTTCCGTAGTTGGTAACCAGTCAGTTTCTTTAAATGATTTACCAAGGAAATAAACCGCTTTGGCCCTTAAATCATATCTTAAGGCAAGTAATGCCTTATCCCTTATCATCTCAAAGTTATTGATTATATCATTAAACTCCTGAATTTTATCAGAATTCAATGCCAAATAAATATGTTGAGTTTCATCGGTGGCAGAATAATTGGATCTACCATTCTCTAAGAATGACCAATCATGCTTCAATTTATCTATAGTGGAAAGCTTGACGGTATCGGTATTATCATTATAAATAGTGTAGTTCGATTCTTTCTTCATTGATGGAAGCCAACTCAATACCCAAGATGCCGTCAACAAAAGATAACACACCTGGTTGAATGAATCATTGTCAAGGAAATCATCTTTGGAAACATTAAATATAGCCGTTTTACTCTCACTGTTGAACAACATGATTTCAATCTCCTTGTTGATTAGCGCCTCAAGGTCTGCCGAGTTGGAAGTTTGTTGTAAAATTAAGCAAGACATTTCTGTTAATGCTGAGTTACCCAAGCATTTTTGTAGCATCAGAAGTGGTTTAGTGCTACCATTGACTGGAGCTCCTGTGTTTTGTCCATAAACTGAAGATTCTCCCTGCGATAACAAATCTTTGTAAAAATTATTATATGAGTCCGAAAATCTTTTAAGAAATCTCAAAACCATATTACTTATTTCCTCTCTATAAGTTAAAGATGTATTCAAAGTAGAACAGGCATTGACAAAAATTCGCTTAAAATCTAATGCGTTTCGATAAATCTTTGCTGCAGATCGGGTACTTGAACTAATACCCATAAATGTATTAGGACCCTGTTGAATCGAGTCAATAGATACCAAGTCACATTTCATACCCCCACTGAATAAAGTTGAAGCTCCTGTTCTTGCACTATGGCCATTATGCACCACTACCAGACCATCGTTGACGGCATCCTTATCTTCGACAAACTCTTTGAATGATTGATCAAGAATATTGTTCACTCGGCTCATAAATATGTCCTTCATAAAGGTGCTGAAGAAAGTGAGAGCACTTGCATCGAAACGTTCTCCACCTTTCGGTTCATCTGCAAAATTAAGGAATAATCTTTGTGATCCGGCAGTGAAAATCAAAAAGAACTCAAGAATGATTCTCATATTGAAAATATTCTTAGGAGCTAAAACTTCAACCAATGCATTGAAAGTTTCGTTCTTAATATAAGGTGAACTGAACTCGAGTGGGGTCGAATCATCATTATCTTTAGAGTCAGAAAGCGAAATTCCGGGGAACATATTTGTCAAAATATTTCTCATATCATCAGTGGCTTTGATTGAATGGTTAGATACGTCCTCAAATTTGAAAACTTGTTTTTTAGCCAATATTTCATGAAGGTCAGCGTGTTGTTTTGGACCTGATAATGAGTCGATTGTATTATGATTACGATTTGGATCATCGTATATGTAATTAACCATCAAAGATTGTAATTCCTTCTTCATGACATCCCAAATACTTTTAAAACTATACAAGCTGGGGTCTTTTGCATACGAACCTCTTGATCCACCAATACCAGGTAAACTTTGCGAGTTTTCTATCTTGTCAATAATATTACTAACAATTTTGTGTTTCTGTAAAACGATCAAACTCTTGATAAAAATAGAACCAAATAAATTACCTAATACTACAACCGAAGCATCGTTGAATATGTTTCCTCCTATTATATCAGATGTAGTGGAATAATCGAAGTTTTGTATCTTGGAAAGTTTGTTTAATTGGGCAATATTTTTCAGTTTACATTCTTCGGTTGTTCTATTGATCAATCCATGTAATTCCTGTTGATGAGTACCAATCAATACTGCTAATACTGAATGTAGCCTATTGAGCTTTGAAGCGGTACTTAACAACATATAAATATAATGAAAGGACTCGGAACTTGCGTTCAGGTTTGCCTCAAGCAAAATAGAATAGTCTATTTCCGATTCACTACTGGAATAATGAGAATGAAGCTTTGGCAATTGATGTTCAACAAAATTGATTGCTGCCTCACTGAAACAATCGGAAATCTCAAAGATATCTAGATTAGCCGAATTGTAAATATACTGTTCTAAGTTATTAGATTGATTAATTAAAGTTTTAAATGAGGATAATTGGGGATTAGTTGACTCCACGAGATTCTGCCACGAAAATAATTGACGTTCTTGAGTTGATCCATCAGGGTTATCTATCAATGAGTTATTCTTCAAGTATATTTCATTTTGTAGTTCTTCCACAATCATATCGTATAAGTTATTCGATTGCAGGTCTAAGTAATTTTTGGCAGACCCCATGGCTGACATAGACCACAAATTATATTTTTCGGCGGTTTTATAACCATTTGAAATGACATCATAAACTTGATGGATTTTTTTATCAATAACAAGTTGTTCAATTTTTTGAGGGATCGAGTTCAACTCTTCCATTGCGTCCAAGATATCAATCATCTCGGCGTACCTTGTTGAAGTCTGATCCAATTCGTTCAAGACATCTGAACGATCCTGTATATCTCTGGTACTTGACTCCAACATGTCTTTGATTTGAGCAGAATCTTGTTGGGATTCATCGAGAGTGCTTAGCAAAACATGATATGACCCAATACTATTATTGAAAATATCATGATTTTCGTTCACAACATTCCGCAAGGCCTCTCTCGTTTCTTCCGATAATCGTTGAAATTCATGTTTTCTATGAGCCAAACCAACAGAGGTATCATCTAGAAGTGAGATCGCCAATTCAATTGGGTTTGTGTTTTCATCCAACACCTGGGGCCAATCGTACTTGATACTAGTATGCACTTGCTTCAATTCGGTGATGGACGCCTTCTGTCTCCTCTGGTCACTAGCAGACTTAGCCCCTTCGTAGTTCATACTCATAGAGCGTCTACGAACCATCTTGGATTATATGCTCTGAATTCTAAGATCTATAACTTTTCGATTTGCGTTTGTTTTATTCGGATAGTTGTCCAATTCGAGTCAGTACAACGAAATCAATAGGATGTATCAGCAATATCGTCTGTAAGGATATTTATAGTAAGTTTATATCAGTTTATAGTCCTATTATTATTAACTTGCCAAAGTATCCATTTTCACACCGCACAAATCAGTAAGTGGAGTATTTCGATTTTGTCTGTTGTTTTTTTTTTTTTTGTTTTTTCTATGCTACTCTTTTTTTTTTATCTCATACACGCTATGTTTTGGTTGTATTTTAATATACTGATTTGGAATAAGTCTTTTGATTAAGATAACAAATACACAAGTCGAATATGTTAATAGAGATTCTACAATGAGTCAATTACCGATAGAGATAATAGACCTTTCTGACGAAGAGCCAGTTGCCGATCAAGGTGACAGAAGTGTTATTAACCTGTATGTTCTTTTACATCAACGCGTCTAACTTCAAATAACTAACATATGATCAGATTATCCGAAACAGATAGATCGAAAGTAGAGGCGGATCCTGAGATAGAGGTGCTTAGATCATCGCAATCGAAAGTCGTAAACCTGCCTGTTAGAATTTCCATCGATTCCAATGGTGGATCGGCAGCAAGTTCACAAAATGATAGCCATTATGATCTTGGGCTATCACAGCAATCCGGGCCACGAAAAATAGATCCAAAACTGTCCCCTATCAAAATGAATAGACTTTTCGTCAGTCAAGATTCGACCCATGATGATCCTATTGCCATTAGTAGTTCTCAAGTGGAAAGTTTGCCCGATTTTCAAATACTGCAAAACGATAAAAACCATTCGAAGAAATCTCACATCGAGCCCCAACGAAAATCAACTGGTTACCTTATAGACAACTGGCTCAGTGAATCCGAAGAAGACTCATTTATAAAAGACCCTGCATCATCACATAAGAAGATACATATAGGAGATCTTCCCGAAAGGCCCAGTTTATCCATTCCCACTTCAAAAGAGAATAAATCGTATGTTTCGACAATAACTGAAAGCGACATAATACCTCCAGTTGATATTAACGTTTCACCAAATGACAAGAAAAGGAGCTCCTCGTCAATAAATGGAGCAGATATCGATGCTGGCAAGAAAACTAAACAACTTCAACCCATATCATTGGGGAGCGATGAGTTAGATCCCTTGGATACCTCACTGCATGAAATATCGGTACCGCTTCAAGAACGAGCCCAGTCATTCAATTTACGCTCGGTCAATCCGATTGATCTTTCGGACCCCATATCTACTGAGTCATCTTCGTCCCCTACTAAACCCTCAATGAGCCCCAAAAAGACCAAGAAAATAGCGCCAGTAACGAAAAAGAATGTAACTATGACTCGTAGTGCCACTATTGGCACTACAGAATCACTGAAATACTCCCAGAAAGAACTTAATAAAGTGAACAAGGCGACTCGTTCAAAAGAGGAACTTATGAAAGAGATGATCATGATAATACCTCTTACACTTCAAGAGTCGATATTTAATAAGGAATATTTACATGAAGTGTTCAATATCAGTGAAATACGGACCTCTTATGATCATATGCCTCTGATTATATGGAAACGAAGGGTAAACGCATATTATGATTCTGAAAAAGATGTATTTATTCCTTGTCCCACGAGAGAAATTTTGGAGTCAACCGCTGTGTTGTATTACAAGGCCAATGCATTAATAAAAAAAATACAGGAGCACCATCTTCAACGAGATTTGGAACAAATGAGAACCAAAATGAAACGTGAGGACGATAAAATCAAGACCCATATAATAATTGTGATTGAAGGGTATGATCAATACTTGATGAAATTAAGAAACCATCAGGATCGTGCCTATAAGCAAGTGGTTATGACTAAATTAAGCCAGGTAGCTAATAACGATATGACTGGTTCCAATAATCCGAATAAGAAATCCAAGCCTCGAACAGATTTTGATGAAAACTTGACGGTCCAGGAAGTTGAAGATATGATTAATCAAATGCAAGTGGATCATCAGGTGAATGTATTCCCGGTACGAACCAACAACGAAGCAATTGATTGGCTCCATTCATTCACGTATACTATAAGTCAAGCGTTGTACGATAAATATGTCCGAAATGAATCGTTAGCTAATTTGGGCCGAGTCAAGCTGGGACATGATAGTCGACTGATGTTTGTACAAGGGGTTCGACAGTTTAATATGATGACTACGCCACGAGCAGAACAATTGTATAGTTTCTACGGTTCATTTAGCAGCATATATAAGCGTTATTTGATGCATCGATCATTGGGGACGGTGGGGAATAAGAATATTGTACCACCATCGGTTGATTCAGCAATGAGAAAAGTGTTTACTACCGAGAATCCTAATGACAAAGTTAATGATTGATATGATAGATAAATAGATTATTAATATATATTCGTTAAATTTTTATAAACAGGGAATCAAAACAGAAGAATAACAAAACCAGGAGAAATGAGAAAATAGAATTAAAAAGTTCGTGGGAAGACACCGCCTAAATTTGGCCTAGATATTCTTTCGTAATGAACGTACTATACAAAAGTCATGACAATCGTTAGTAATACAAGAAAAAAAACAAAAAAAGAAGAAAATTCAGAGAAAGAAAAGCAATGTTTTCTTTTTCATTTTCTTTCTTTTTTCAAAAAGAATCAGTTGACTACTTGCTTTGCAAAATGATAATCATCTTCTGAAATTTGATCTTTCAAAGATTCGATATTCTCCAATCCTTTTGCCAAGTCATTAATTTCATTGGAACTAAATTTATATTTTAGGGATGCCAATTGGGAGATGATATTGAGGGACTTATCGATACAACCGATATGGCCCTCATGATCAAAAGTAGACACCAAGTTGTGAATGAGATTGAATTTACCAATGTGGGCAATTTTATCATCATCGAGACCGGTGGACAAGATTGCTGACACGATGGATAAGATTCTCAATTTAGTTTTATGATTGGTTTGAGGAGCGAGTTTATTGGTGATGATTGACCAACCGTCAAGATCATTGAACTGTTGATAACCAGGAGTGAAATTTCTGATGAAAGAAGCAATGGCAAATAATGATTTATGAATAAGTTCGATATTATCAGTTTCTGAATTAGCAATTGAGATTAATTTTGCCAACCCATCGGGGCAGTGAATGAGGAAATCTTCTTGAGATTTTGGATTATTTTGAACCGCAATACCAATGACTGAAGCAGCGTAAACTTGTAAACTTGAATCATTTGAGGATTGTAATTGTTCAATAACGGCGGGCCATAATTTCATATTTTCGATATTATTGGCATTATCCATATTTTCAATCAACATTTCAAAGTTGTCGAACGCAATTTCCTTGTTTTCCAACGTGGCTTCTGGATTGGTAATGACGGCAATTGCTTGTTTCATAAGAGTAGGTTCATCGGGACCACCTCCGAAAAGTTGTGCCAATAATTTTGGATCGGGTTGACCAACTTTGTTAAGCGTATCTTGATCTCCCGATTGTTGAGCAATCGACCATTGTAAGAGTTTATCCATGATGTACTATTTGCTAAGACTGGAATGACTTGGATGAGGATATGAAGAGCCTACAGGATAAGATGTTGAATATATATATATTAGCAATGGAGATTACCTCATCGCTATCTATATTTGCAATTTTGATGTCTTCGCAATGGTGTACCAGATTGTTCTGGAAGGTTCTGCACGACATCTGCGACATTTGGACATTTGGACATTTCGGATACCTGCGACATCTACGCCATAACTGTTACCATCATATGGCTGTGAAATCAACAACTAAAGACAAACGACTAAAGGCAAACGACTAAAGACAAACGACTCAAGACAAAGTGGGAACGAGAGATCGATGGTAGGAGTCTATTTTTGGTGAGAGGAGCGATTCGAGTAGTCTGGTAATTATTCATGTTTTTGCAAAAAACTCACCATTTTCACAAAATGAGTGCAAATTAACCCTAACTTTACTTGGAATTTGCCAAAATCACCAAAATTGATAATTTGCACCATTTTACACCTGAACATACCATAAACACGGCAGAACACCCCAGGGTACTCCATCACTGCTTCATAAATCGCTCCGTATCAGTGTTAAGTTAATCACAGGAGAAGTGCAAGTTCCATTGCCCCGAGCCTACACCCACCGATTCACAACGGGACACCTCATCAACAGGTCCACCCATTGTAGTCAATTTGTCAAAACTCCTCACAACCACCAACAACCACATCTACAAGATAAGCGTACCCCGTGTGTTCCTTCTTGTGAGGATCACCAGACTATCTCTAAGTAATTAATCCTTAATGCATAGTCAAATTGTGCGTGCAAAATTGTCAAAAAAAAAAAAAAAAAAAAAAAAAGAATGGATCAGTGGGATGATTGCTAGCATGTTATCAGCTGATCAATAGTTCCTTGGTTTCCATAACTACTATTACTCTGATTACACCTTTTCCCATTACCATTGTAGCCAACACCATAACTAGTATGGTTATTGAACTCTATAATTTGCTAGTGTTACAGTAAATTTACTCGTGGTATCTGGCATTGTAGAGATTACGTCGAACGGAACAGCGCCATCCGCCGGGGCCCATTCATTTCTGGCGGATGCTCGGACTTTTTTGTATGGTGAGAAATCACAGTGAGACAGCGAGGTGGGAAGGAAGAGCGCATTGTGCAGGTTCCCAGGACCATAACGTGGTGGTGAACATTAACAATGGGAGCGCACCCATTTCGACCTGGTGGTGGAAAATACTATTTAAGTATTGCTATACTCCCTGATTTAGAATCTCAAAACTTTTCAAAACTTTTCAAAAGTCGTTTTTCCCATCAATTTAATTACTTTAAATATTGTTGTCATTGATCTTCCCCATTAGACTGTTTCGACAATTATCTCATCGCACAATGTCCTTATCCAACAAATTATCCGTCAAAGACTTGGATGTCACCGGTAAAAAAGTGTTTATCAGAGTTGACTTCAACGTTCCATTAGATGGTACCACCATCACCAACAACCAACGTATTGTTGCTGCTTTGCCAACCATCAAGTATGTCTTGGAAAAAAAACCACAAGCCGTTATCTTGGCTTCTCACTTGGGTAGACCAAATGGTGAAAAAGTGGCCAAGTATTCTTTGGCTCCAGTTGCCAAAGAATTGGAATCTCTTTTAGGTGAAAAAGTTAATTTCCTCGATGACTGTGTTGGCCCTCAAGTTGAATCAGCCGTTGCTGGTGCTTCTGCCGGCTCCGTGTTCTTATTGGAAAACTTGCGTTTCCACATTGAAGAAGAAGGTTCCAAAAAAGTTGATGGTCAAAAAGTCAAGGCTTCTAAAGAAGATGTTGATGCTTTCAGAAAAGGTTTAACTGCTTTGGCTGATGTCTACGTCAACGATGCTTTTGGTACTGCCCACAGAGCTCACTCTTCTATGGTTGGTCTTGACTTGCCTCAAAAAGCTGCTGGTTTCTTAATGGCTAAAGAATTGGAATATTTCGCCAAAGCTTTGGAAAACCCAACCAGACCTTTCTTGGCCATCTTAGGTGGTGCCAAAGTTTCTGACAAAATTCAATTGATTGACAACTTGTTAGATAAAGTTGATTTATTGATTGTTGGTGGTGGTATGGCCTTCACTTTCAAGAAAGTCTTGGATAACATGTCCATTGGTGATTCTTTATTCGATGAAGCTGGTGCTAAAAATGTCGAACACTTGGTTGCTAAAGCCAAGAAGAATAACGTCAAAATCGTCTTACCAGTTGATTTCGTCACTGCTGATAAATTCGATAAAGATGCCAACACTTCTACTGCCACTCAAGAAGAAGGTATTCCAGACAATTGGATGGGTCTTGACGCTGGTCCAAAATCAAGAGAATTATTCGCTCAAACCGTTGCTGAAGCTAAAACCATTGTTTGGAACGGTCCTCCAGGTGTTTTCGAATTTGAAAAATTCGCCGCTGGTACCAAGGCTTTATTAGATGCCGCTGTCAAATCTGCCGAAGCTGGTAACACCGTCATTATTGGTGGTGGTGATACTGCTACCGTGGCTAAGAAATTCGGTGTTGTTGAAAAATTATCTCACGTTTCTACCGGTGGTGGTGCCTCTTTAGAACTTTTGGAAGGTAAAGAATTACCTGGTGTTGTTGCCATTTCTCAAAAATAAACAATTAGCTAGTTTTATTAGTTTTTTTCTTCCATATTTCGTTCTCCCTTCATGATCTTTTATGATTTTCTCTAATACATGTTTGTTTTATTTAACCATCTACGTATATTTAAAATTACCCGGGCCAATTCGCCGAGAGCCACGGCCGTTCGGAAGAATAATAATCCATAATATACTAATTTCTTTTCATCCAAAATTTGAAATAGTTACATTTAATATATAGACAAAATTTCAGTTAAATAAATTCATGCGATAGTTATATGAAAGAAAGAAATAGAACGAAAGAAAAGTCAAACAGATAAGTAAATCAAACAAAATAGAAAAAAAAAATAGTATAATAAATTAAACAGAAACATAAAAGCCAAACTTATAACTTAGAAGCACCGCTCATAATCTTCAGCCATGCATCTTCGGTTAATTCTTCATAATGATCACGGTTCAACCAGTAAATCAAATCATCACCACTTTCACCTTTAGGTAATTTTTGATTCTTGAATTGATTTTTAGGAACTTTATGATTATGACTGGCTTCAATTTCTCTACTTATTTTAATAAATTGAGGAATAGCATAACGAGGTAAAGTACCTTGAACGTGACTATAAATCTTGCTTAAAGCTTCTTCATGTTTAGAATTATCCAAATATTCATCCAAAGGATCGATGACGGCAAAACCAGCACGACCTTCATGATTAGGTACTCTAACACCAACCACCACCGACTGTTTAACGGCTTTGGAACCAGCCAATTCATTTTCCACTTCGGTAGCACTGACATTTTCTGATTTCCAACGGAAAGTATCACCCAATCTATCAACAAAGTATAACAAACCATCTTGATCCATTTTCAATAAATCACCAGAACGGAACCAAGCATCACCTTTTTTGAAAACATCAAAGATGATTTTAGAAGATGAGGCCTTTTGATTACCGTAATAACCTTGGAAAGTGCTTTCTGGTTTTTGGGCATTTAAAATCTTCATTAATAATTCTCCGGGTTCATTGGTTTGAGGAGTAACAGCATAACCAGTTTTAGGATCTTTCCAAATTTCATTTTCATCTTCTGGATCCATCTTAACCAATTTTTGTTGTATAGATAAAATGAAGTTGATAAAAGAACCATATTTACGACAAGCACCAACCCCAAAATCACCGTATTGAATGTTGGTGGTAGCAATTGGAGATTCAGTGGAAGCGTAGAATTCACCAATACCCTTGATGTGGAATCTTTGTTTGAAATCAAGCCAAATATCACGACGTAACCCATTACCATAAGCAATGGTGACGTTATGGGCCTGTTGATCAGGATGATGTTTTGAATTGATCAAATAACGACAAACTTCACCCACGTACTGGATGTGAGTAGCACCACTTAATTTAGCCTGAGTCCAGAAAGAAGTAGCGGAGAATTTTTGCGAGACAGAGACACATCCACCGGACAATAATGTGGGGCAAACCCCCAACATGGCGGCGGTGGAATGGTATAACGGCATGGCAGTCAACACATTTGATTTAGGCCCAATCTTCATGATATAACCAAAAAAGGAAGCAGCCATGAAAGCCTTACGCCAAGACATGATACCGGCTTTAGGTAAACCGGTGGTACCAGAAGTATAAATCAAGGCGCAACAAGAATGATCCGAATCTTCGGGTCTTCTAGTTTCATCAGGAGCTCGATGTTTTGGTCTTGATTTATCACTCAAAACTTTAAGTAATTCTGGTTCATTAATGTAGTGCAATTTAACTTGAGGTAATTCTTCATTAATATAACCTTCAGTATCTTTTATAGGACCAGCACAATCAGGATCAATAAACACCTGAGTGACTTCGGCAATCTTCAAACAATGCACCAAAGGTTTGTCCTTGGTGTTGAAATTAAGAAAAGCAGGAACAGCCCCAATATTCCAAAGAGCAAGCCAGAGAAAGATGAATAAAGGTTTATTCATACAATCAACGGCAATGGTTTGTTCAGAAGTGACCCCATAATCATATTTCAAGATATAACTGAAACGTAACACCATATCGTATAATTCTTTATAAGTGTAAGATTCCAAGGTGAATTGATCATCATAAATGGCAAATCCATTTTCATCAATTTTGGGAGCAGGAGCATTTTTCAAAGGACGAGGAAATGCCACGGCCTTATTATTGGGATATTTGGCAACCGTTTTTTCAAAATAGTACCAGAAACTGGCCTTACCTCTATAACAATTGATGGCATAAGGAATAGCGGCTCTCACCACTTTTTGGGCAAGCAAGAAATCCTCCTTCACATGGTACTTGGCATCAAGAAGTTGGGATCCCAATGCAGCAGCAGCAGCTAATTCAAGAGTGGACATGATTCTATATGTATGAATGAACTAGCAAAAAAACAAAACGTATTAACAATAAGAATAATACTGATAATCAAACACCTAGTTGTAAAGTGATTTTTCGGAACGGTGTAATTGAACTCGGATACGAGGTGATTTCAATAAATAAAATTCAAACGTCAGACTCAAATATAAATTGGTTATATAAGACTTGATTCCAACCAATAGCAATTACAACTGATTCACTCACACAAGATGTAATCAAAGACTAACAGTGACGAGAGAGAGTAAGCAGGAAAAAACCAAAAAAAAC
>JAJMSM010000065.1:46230-76465 GCA_030578475.1 Hyphopichia wangnamkhiaoensis
TTTTTTTTTTTGTTTTTTTACGCATTTTTATTTTATTATACTTGTTTTTTTTTTTTCAAAGTTTTATCCTATGATAATCTCAACTCTCTCCACGTCAAAACACCAAGCTACGCTACTCATCACTCTCACCAGACACCAGGTCCCACTACACCAGGGTAGGGTTCAATAACTACACTAGCTCTACCAAGTTATTGTTGTTAAAAGTGTAGACGGAAAAAAATGAGATAAAGAGAACATGAAAAGACTGTGAAATTGACATTTCTCCGCAATCTACCATTGGCCCGTGACGTCTGCAGCATCTACTTGAACCACCAATCCCATAACTACACCACCACTATCATTCATTGCAACCACCAGTAGCTGTTTCTCACCACTGTAAGTATCCATGGCTAAGCCCAATGGCAACTACTTTGTTCTGGGCAGGCCTCTTCTTCTTGTCTGCTTTGATTTGTCACTCCATACATTTTCATTGGCGTCTTTTGACTAATCCTAACTAGGAAAATGTTAGAAAAACTAAATGAAGTAATACAAAAAAAAAATTCATGCTCGTTTTTATTTCGCAAGCAACCACGGCTGATAATTCTCAACGAAAACCATTTTTTTCTTTTATTACTATGGGTTTTGCTTGCCCCTCCTTTGTAGTTTTATTTTTTTTTCTTTTTGGTTTTTGTAGGTTTCTTCATTCTCTTCACATGTATTTCTTTTTTTTAGGTTTATTTACCAGTATTTGTATTGGCTATATATAGTCTAACTGTCGTGGTGGAATACCTTCCATGAACCCGGAGTGGTGGGACGTGGTCCCAGTTTTCCAACTCGGTCATTTGGACCGTGCTTGAATTGAGATATTTCACCCCTGGGAATTGCAAAATCAGATTCTGGTGCTGAATTAGCATGGGCCCGTGGTGGGCCTGTAGGTTTCTTACTGCCTGTTTGGGCTCGAGGGTTGGTATCACGCCTGGTTTTCGGCCCCGGTTTTTTTCGCAGCTGGTATGGAGGGTCATATTTATTGTCGTCAGCAGCATCATCATCATCACTGTTATTGGTGTTTTTTGCAGTTGTGGTTGCACTAATAACAATGCTCGAATCAAGTACTCGGGCACTTGCCACCACATATTTTTTACCACCTTCAATTTCTTCGAACCATCGGGTCAAGTTTTGGACTATTTCGTCATCTTGCTCATGGCCACCAAATTGTTCCACCAAATATTGGTAGATTTCCCGTACTTTGGTTTGTAGATGATTGCCATGTTTATACCATAATCCATGTTGTAACAATGCTTTGATATTAGTATTGTTGCGTTCTCGTAAATATTCCCTCATACAACATTTACCATGAATTACCAAGATAATTTTCAATAAATCGTAGAAAAAAAATTTAACCGAATCAGTCATAGCAATATCAATGGCCTGGGTTAACATGGGGATGAATCCAATATACTCATTACAGAAACTATTCTTGATACACTCTCGGAATAACAATTGAAGTCGGAAACCTAATTCTTGTAATGCATCTTCATCTTGTTTTGGCCGAATAGTATGCATTCCTAATTTGAAATTACATAACAATCGAAATATAACTTGATGATTCTGAATCAGTGCATTGATAAATTTCCACCGTTGATATTTCTTATGAATTTGTTCTTGTTTGGAAAATTGACTTATTGTAAATGTCCAATGAGACCAACAGTAAATTAATATCATTTCAATTAATCCATTTCGACAAAATCCTCCAATCTCATTAATTAAATCAAATATCGCCGCCGTATCAATTAAATTCTCAATTAATTCATTAAATGATAATAGATAATAATTCTCATTATCTAATAATTCTCGTGATGATCCAATACATACCAATTCAAATGCCGCCATATGTTTAGTGGTACCCACAGTATCAGAATTCATCACCAAACTTCCCAATTGTCCAATGAGTTTATCAGCTTCCCATGCACTTTCAAATGAAATCTTGGGTAATTGAAGCGTATATCGCAGTACCTCAGATAGTATTATATGTCCTCCTTGTTGTTTGGTTCTTTGAAAGAAAAATGTCATGATATTCGATTTTTGACCAACTTTATATAAATCATTCAATTTATAAACAAGTTTACGTGAATTATCTGATGTCGATGATTTAAGTGCCACCGTGAAATCCCGTTCAAGTAATTTGATGAGTGAAGTCTCACCTGGTGAATTCAATTCTTTGAAAATTTCAATTTTATCCACCTTATCATGATTAACTCGTTCAGAAGGGGGCAGAAATTGCAGCAGCTCCTTCGTGGCCGAACTAAAATAATTCTGCTTGTACAGACTAGTATCAATCATATTATCATATCCTTGAATCTCACCTTCTTGCAATAACCCAGTTCCAGTTGGTTTGCTTTGATCAGGATACACTCTTCTTTTAACCGTATTGGATCGTCTACCGAAAAATATCCCTCTTTCAGACTCACTCTCATCAGAAACTTCCTCTAGGGGTCGTAGTTGAGCCAAGTTATTCGCCGGTGGTTTCTGCGGTTCAGCCTGGGCCATGTTTTCCATCTCCACAGTTTCCTGTTGAGTTCCCGAACCCAGACCTGGTGACCACCCCACGCTCTGGATCTTTTTCTCGGTGGAAGAACGAGGCCGGTTCTTAATGGAAAGCGCATACTCTCTTATTCCAAAGGCAATGATTCCAATCACCACCGTGCTAAACACCAACACAATGAAGATGTATAGCGTATTGGCCAAAAGATCTTCTTCAGTATACTCCTTCATTGCCATATAACTTGGTCGTGCATCGTCTATTGCCATTATACCAAGGGCTTCATCACCACCAATGGCACCCAATGCAAGCGTGCCTGTCTTGAAATTATCATCATCATCCCGTTTCCGGGGACTGGCAAAGTTATAGTTGTATTTGGCGCCAGTCGACGTGATATGGCTAGACCTTAGTGGTTTCCGCATAGCCTCTTTCTCTCTCTCTGTATATACCATAGTGAACCTCCCTGACAAACCGCCAACGTGAATCAACGTTTCAAAAGCTGCAAAGTTCTCAACTTCCCTTAAAACCACATCCACAAACGGAAACTGTGTCTCAGACTAGCGTGTCGCAAATTAATTTACGTCAACCTGCGGATCAACGACAAAAACCCATACACCAACAGTTAAGTTCAAAGCTCCAATCACCATTGCGATCAATTTGCTTAGTTAATTGTTTTTCTTCCTTCGCAAAACTGTTTTTTTGGTGGTACGATTCAAACTAAGAATATTGTTCTTATTTTTCAAACATCATGAGAAGAGCATTTTGTGATTTCTTTTTTTGTTCTTTTTTTTAATTTTAATATTAAGTTCTTGAATTCTACACTTATTGAGCTTCCTCTCTTGATTCTTTGAAAAGTTATCACTAGTTTGTCCATAGTCATAAAGGGTATGCTTTGCAAGAACAGATTTTTTTTCACCAAGAACTCCTTGGTGTTAAACACCCTTCACAAATCGAAGGTGTCACGGCTTTCGATCGTGCCCCATGCCAGACCCAAACCGTTCACATTCATGAACTTCTTGTCCAGCTTCCGTTCGAATAGAAGAGCATACACCACTGCTACTGCGTCCTCTCCAGTTTCAGCCTCCATTTCCAAACCAGTTAGTTCCTTATCGAACGCTCTCAAATACACTGCTCAAGCACCTAAAACTGAACCTGTTGTATCCCATAAATCGGTTGGTTACTGGCTTATTGGGACGTCGGGATTGGTGTTCGCTATTGTTGTCGTTGGTGGTCTTACCCGATTAACTGAATCAGGTCTTTCCATTACCGAGTGGAAACCGGTTACTGGGGCTATTCCTCCATTAAATGAAGCTGAATGGGAAGAAGAATTCAGTAAATACAAGAACTCTCCTGAATTCAAACAATTAAACTCGCATATCACGTTGGAAGAATTTAAATTCATTTTCAGCATGGAATGGGGTCATCGCCTTCTTGGTAGAACCATTGGGATGTTGTTCATCTTACCCGCAATTTATTTCTGGAGAACTCGTAAATTTAGCAATCACGTTAAATGGAAAGTTGTTGGACTTACTGCATTGCTTGGTTTACAAGGTGCTATTGGTTGGTGGATGGTTAAGTCTGGTTTAGATGAAGAAGAATTAGCAGAAAGAAGATCAAAACCAACCGTGTCTCAATATAGATTAACCACCCACTTAGGAGCAGCATTCTTATTATACTTGGGGGTCTTATGGACCGCTTTCGAAATTTTAAATGAAAACAAAATATTGTCACAAATAAAACAAATCCCAAATCCATCAGTTACCCAAAATATATCTCAATTGTTTGAAAAATTAAATAATCCGGCGTTGAAAAAAACAAAAATAATGGGTGGCTTGTTACTTGCATTAACCTTCATCACCGCCATGAGTGGTGGTATGGTTGCTGGGTTGGATGCTGGTTTGATCTATAATACTTTCCCTCACATGGGTGATGATTATATCCCAAGTTCTAATGAATTATGGTCTCCTATTTTTGCAAGAAAAGCCGATCAATCAGACTTATGGTGGAGAAATTTGTTGGAAAATCCAACCACAGTTCAACTTGTACACCGTATTTTCGCTACAACTACTTTTTTCTCCATTGTTGGATTTCACTTATATGCCAATAGACGTAAAGCCATTATCCCTACTAATGCCGCCAAAATGTTCAGAACCGTGATGGGATTTGTTTCATTACAAGTTGGTTTGGGTATTTCGACCTTAATTTATTTGGTACCTATTCCTTTAGCAGCTGCTCATCAAGCTGGGGCTTTGGCATTGTTAACGACTGTGTTAGCTTTCTGCGCTCGCTTGAAGAGCCCAAGACCTCAAACTACGAAATATTTCAATAAGTTGATGAAAGATCAACTTCTCAAACGGAAATAAGTCGAAAGTTTCCATTCATTCCTGTAAATATTGAGAATTCTATTCTTGTAAATACCTCTAATGTCCTTTCATTCTTGATACAAAACGATTACGCATGTCCATAAAAATTATTAATATATTATTAGCTGAAGCCTCAAGTGAAAACCACTTGATTTTTATATATGAAAAGGTATATAATTGGATTTTAATAAATTAGATCTACGTTAATAGCTTGTGCTCACCATATTCTTTTACTGGACATTTCGTATCGCAGTACTTTCCCCAACCCTTCATCATCACTGTTGATTTCGGTCGGTTTATTATTACTAGTTTGTAATTTCAACAATTGTTTATTACGTTTCTCTTCCATGGTGGGTGGGATTTTTTCTCCATAATCATATAAGTACGATCTTGTAGTGGGGTTTATGGTTGAAGCCTCTGTATTAGGAACCCCAGGTAGAAAAGACAGATCAATCGGTGAATATGACGATATGGTGGTAGAAGTGGTATCATTTTGCTCCGTCTCCTTTGCTGTGGAAGATGTATTGGGATCCTCTTCTTCTTCGATTGCTGATTCATCCATTGTATTATTACCGGTAACAATTAATGGATCAATGGGCGATGGAGTGCGGGATTGAGCATTTAGATCAAGTAAAGGTAAAGCATAACCCAGGAATGAAGGCGATTTGGGATTAGGTGATGCAGATATCCCTGATTTAGAGGTTGATTCACGAGAAGTGGTGGTTGTTTCTGTGGTTGTACGAGGCTTGGTGAATCCGGATACTGGGGTTTTGAATGCATGTATTTCATCAACGGCTGTTCCTTTAGAGCCATTAGAATGGCCAGGGGTGATATGGTCAGTAACCTGCCTTGAAGGTGTTTGGAATTGTGGTTGCTGCAGTTGTTGCAGTAATTGTGAGTGAGAAGTTTGTTGTTGCAGTTGTTGCGGCTGGGCTTTTAATGTGGCTTGATAAGTTTGATGCTCATGCTTTATACGATTAGCCCATTTCAAAAGTATTAATCCCAACATTAATCTGATGAATAATAAAGTAGAGAATAATACGAGAATTAGACAAAGACCTACCAAAAAAGAATAACCAAAGGAAGTATTTGGATAAAAGAAGAACGATTTCAAATCAGGTAATGTCATTCTTAGAAAGCACACAATATAAGCAAGTAATGGCAAACCAATTCTTTTGGTTAAAACAATATAATCGGTTAATTCATGGGTCAAATTTGTATTAGGGGTTGATTTAAACACTTCGAGATAATCCAAACTTAAAACGTATAAGAAATTACGATAAATCCGGGGTCTAACACGATTGAATTTAGTAATATAACAGTGTTTCAACCAATCAACTAAGATTTCACTACCCAAAACAACAATACTAGGACCGAATATTGCTCCAATCCATTTATTCCAACTTTTCCAACTATTAGGGATTAAGCCAAGATGGATAGTATTCAATTGTAATAAATTACGCAAGGCAATTATACCAAGCATAAGTGATAATTGAAATCTTTCCGTTAAATCAGCCATAGTTATTTGGAATAAACCTTCACGCTCAAACTTCTTGAAAACGGACGATTTCAACTCAGCAAATTGATTTGAAAGAAGAAGGGTAAGTAATGCATTTGAATAAGAATTAGCTGCCACGTTGAGGGAAACCGTCTGATAAATACAAATATAAGAATGGAAGGATAAATAAGCTAATGCAAGAATATAAAAGATGGATAATTTAATTTTGTTTGCCTTGTTGGTTTTATTTACAGTAATGTCTTGTAATACCGCTAGTTGTAAGCCGTACAAAATATTGAATATATCCTGACCAATAGAGGAACACAATTTATCCGCCACTTCAAGTACACCAAACATGACGTATAATTTGATGTGGGCCTGTCCTCTTACATCGTGGTACATTCTGGAAATATCAAGATCTGGTAAGGATAGAAGGAGAACTGATGAAAGAATAAGACAAATCGTGACAATATCACGCTTGACGTGTCGAAGCTCTTCCGAAAAAATCTTAAAGTTGACTTGACTCGAATTTTGATAATGAGTGATGAATTTACGAATCAGCCTATAAGTCATAATGCATATTTTGAGAGGAACTAAAGTGAACAACGTTAAGAATGAATTTAAACATACCAAGACCCCGAATATCATGAATTTCTCGAGCACCACCGGTACTTTCACCATGTTCAATATTTGTTCATAGGATGCATCTGCATCAGTATTTTTATCACTTACAGAATGTCTATGTTCGTTCTTGGGTGTAACGGGTGGGAGATTAAGTTCCAACATTAGTAAACGAAACAAGGAAAATATGCGATTTCGATTCGAATTGGTAGATCTGGATGTTGATCCATAAGTTCCATGCGATATATAGGATAAAAATGAGTTCGTGGTTGAAGATCGTGATCGGAGAAACGAGGTTGACCTTGATCTCGACCTTGATCGTGACCTCGATCTTGCAGGTTCACCGGAGGACGACGATAACCGGGACCTTGAACGATTTGCGTTAGAATTGGAATTATTGCCATTGTCATTGGAATGGCCATTGGAAATAGCTTGTACGTTCACATTGACATTGATTGCAGTGGATGCACCCAAATGGGGGCTCGAATTGAGTCTCTCTCGTTCTCTATCTTTGCTACTCGGTTGGCAGCCACTGGAACTATTTTTCATATTATTATTAGCATTGGCACCACTGGCACCGCTGGTGCTAGAAAGTCGGGAGCGAGCCATATTGTTCCTGGGATCAATGATATCTGTACTTCATCAACAACCAACGAGCTCCATTCACGGTATAACACGCTGTAGTTTTGATTATTCGTCTTTTATCAATCGTCATTGATAAACAAATCCATTCGTGAAGGGGTCGAATTTCTGCCAGACGGGGCCACATATTCCTGCAGCTAATTGATCCATGCACGTGACCGCGCTCCACTACTTACCGGATAATCTACAAATCCCATATAACCTCTATATTCGACCAAGTTAGAGGAGAACCATTCTACTTCTGGAGTACGTGAGTTGATTCTGGAAGAGCTCATGAAAGACTCGTCTGTGGTAATAAGCCTTTCGACGCTATTATCGTAGGGTGTGCACACGACAACTCCTTACACCCAGACACCAGATATCATATCTATGGTTTCTTCTATTTTTTTTTCTTCTGGGGGAAAAAAGAGTAGATCGATGGATTTGAAGTGCTGCTTCTATCAAATTCAAAACTAACAATTGGTTGAAATCCTGAGTTTTAATCAACAACCTCAATTTGAACCACAATTGACATTATTCCACGAAGGTGCATACATTGAATCTTAAAATTTTGTCTCGAACTCCGTCCACTCATTTTTTTCTATTATATTTTACTTTGGACTTGTTTGTTTACGAATCGCCAAATATCTTGTATGGCTAACATTAATGCGTTAAGTTAAAAAATGGAGCTGCTCACAGTACAATCGTTTCTTCCTCATCTAGCTCCATTTGCTAATAAGGATCTCTTGTCTCCAGGTGAGGCTTCGCGTCTTCTGCTTATTATAACTGAGCTTTTGCTCGATCATTATGTGGACTTACCATTACTTAAATTCTTGTGCCGCTTCTTAACCCAACAAAGCTACGATGAGATAATAGAAGAACGAAACATTGAGCATGAATGTGGATATATTACTTGTGATAGGTCCCCTAAACAACAAATACGCCGTCTGTCCGCGGTGAGCTTTTCGGGTGCTTCCTCTTCGCCTTCTAACGTGGCTAATGCATCACCCACCACCAAGTATCAAATTTATAATCGTAAACCGTCGATGATCTTACCCAATACCTATCTTTCACAATATTGTTGCAAAGAGCACTATCAAGCATCATTGTTCTACCGCAACCAATTGTCACTGGAAGCAGTTTTCGCCCGTAAAGACATTATGATTGCCCCGCCTTTCCCATCCACTTCACGAGTGTGGTTTGAAAACAATATTACTTGCCTTGAAGAAGTGATTGCCAGACACCGCCAATTGAAAGAAGAAGGAAAGTCACTAGGTGAAGTGATAACCATGATGAGCGGCCTCTCGATGTCTGATGGTGAATCACAAGAAACCAATGAGCTCATCAAATTGATCCAGGATTTCGAGATTGTCGAAAAAGAGGGAGGACTTCATGGCGATGAAGTTGACCCCAATGATTCGGAAGAGAATGAGGTTGATCCCAATGCAGTTGAGGGCTATGTGACTACCAATAAGAGCTTTGGGGGTTACATGGTATAACAACTATTTCTTCTCCAAGACAGTGCATTTTGTTGTTGTTGTTTAGCTTGCCTTTGTTCATATTCGCTTTTTATAGACTATTCGTCTTTTGTCATTAACGTATTGGATCGTTTCATTGGCTTTGGATTACTGTTTTTTGTTATTTTTTTTTTCTGTTTTTTTGATACGCCTTTATGAATTGTTGATTTCTTATTACTGTTAGGTGTTCTTGTCTTTTGTTGCTCATTTTCTCATCGATCCTCATATACCTATTTCAACTTACCAATGTGTGCTTATATTCACATCGATAATTTTTGCTGATTTAGGTGATTTGATATGGCCGTTTGTCTTTTCTTTTAGTTTTACTTTGTTTGTGCTGTCCGTCTTCTCTGTTTTCATTTCTGCTTTCTCTCATGACTTTATGACTAATAAGAATATACATATCTTTCAATTACATGATTTAGAGGTTACGTTTCATTTCTAACCTTATATACTATTTACAGTGAATTCAATTTTTGGACTTGAACCTTGGTTTGAATGCTTTGCCAAATTTGAAATTATGGTATCCATTTTCATCAATGTAATCTGCTAAAGTCTTACCCATTCCAAGTCTTTCCATTGTTGGTATGCCTCGTGGGAAAGTTTTCTTGGTAGGAAGATCTAAATCGCATAAATATTGGTCATAAGTCTTATCAACTTTATTCAAGTTGACAATATCTGAGTGTTTAAATACATTGTCTTTGGTCAATCCCCCAATAATTTTTGTAAACTTTCTTACCTGTGAATCATAATGGGAAACTTGTCGTTTTTGTAACTCTTTCTGAGATTCAAAGAGTTTCCGGTTGATTGAAAATTGGTCTTTTAATGCTCCAGTCTGATCACTTAAGTACACTCGAGAGCAATCGAGAGGATCTAGCCATTCTTTCAAAATCTGCTCAAATTTAGCTTCTTCAGCCTTTTGCGTTATTTGTGCGTCTTGGAGTGACTCCAGCTCTTCCTGATCCATCATATATTCCCAAACTGCTTCATGTACAGCCAAATCTTGGTAATAAAATTTGGGAAAAACTCGTTCTTCTCGTCCGAAACCACGACAACCCTTGATCGAGACACTGCCATCATCGAATAATTGACCACGATAGCTGAGATCATCCTTCTTTTGAGCAAACCAAACCTTTTCCAATCTATTCAACATAACCAGTCTTTTGATTCCAAGTGCTACGTCTTTCAAGGCTTTTTTATTGGAGAAGGGAACTCTCATTATTGGAGCAGCTATTTCCCCGGCCGTTGTAACCCTTATTTTAACCTGTTGGGGCCCCTTATTATTCACAATATCCCGAAGCTTGTGAAGATAATGATGTTTATTAATATCGTATTCCAACGATGGCTTAATGATGCTGTTTATGTAGTCCATGTCATACGCTGACTTAACTACCGAATGCTTAGTGGATCCCGGAATCAATTTACTAGTAGAGTAGATGTCCTTGACGGGAACATGATAATTGAGAGATGTATATGGGAGTTTAAAAGGATTCGGTATGCGTCTGTTTAATTGCGCTTCTTTCAAATAACGACAAAGAAGGGACCATGAATCCATATGGGACTTATTGAGTTTTTCATCAAAATATGACAATTTTTCTTTCTGACTTAACTGTGGATAGTTTATCTTGACTTTCTTGCACGGTTGTGATCTCTTCCTAAGACCTCTTTTAGATCGATTCCTCACCTCATTTAACTTCTCAATATTATCGATGTTCTGTGAACGCCAGAGTTGTTCTCTAATTTTTCTCGATCTATGTTGTACTAGCTGTTCTATCAATTTCAACCAGTTGTCCTCATCACCATTATCAATTATATTCAGTAAACACACATCAAGACTGGCACCTCGAGTTAAACGGTTATAGAGCACATTCCCTCCTAGTGAATTATTTGGGATACCAATTCTAAATTCTTCTTTCACCGCATATTTTAATTCAGATCGTATTAGCAAAATATAGGCTTGTTCATCAATTTTAAACTTTTGCAATTCTCGAGCGATGTCACGATGAGTATGCTCATTTGTCGAAAGATTCAAATGCTTATTATATGAAAGTTTCTTTAAATTTCGTAGTAGCGACCTATATAATGCCAATGTCAGACTTCTATGCAGCAGGCTCTGCAAGAGGTTCAACACTGGTATATACATTGATGTTTAACAAAAGATAATAAGTAGTGTGATGGAGTCTACCTTACTTTTAAATGTGAGACTTTATTTTCTTTTTTTCTACTTTTTTTGGTATTTTTTTTTTCAATTGTTGAAGTCGCAGATACCTACCCTGACATCGAAAGACATAAAGACTTCACCAAATTAATAAGATTACCACTATTCCGACGAGAAACATATCAGAAACAGAAAATAAACATAATGGTATGTATGAAGAACCAATCTGGATGGTATGGACTGTTTCCTTGTTTTCGAAACGCGTCGCATTCCATATCTGATTTATATTTATGATAAAGGTACTAACTTATGATAAGGCACCAAAATTATCGAGAAACCAAAAGACAAGTCAAATAACAATCTTAAAATTCAAAAGACAACGATCAACTTATACTTTACCTTTCAATCTAACTATAAAGAACTCGCTAACAATAAAGAATTTCACCAGTCAATTGACTGATGCCATTAATAATTCGGGGGGATTATTATTAATTGATAATGAGGATACGGAGCAACAAGACGAAGATGCAGATATTGACATAAATGAAGATGACATCGAGGTCCCCAAATCAGAATTCATTGAGGGTGAAGATGAAATCAAGGAGGAGGCAGGCTTGGGAAAAGCTGGAGACTCAAGAAAAGTTGTTTCGGGTAATGATATTACACTTGCCATTCCTAAGGATAAGACCTCTCCGTACGATAACCAGTGGATTGAACTTGAAGATGACTCCAGTTTGGGATCTTTGACGTTTAATGACTATGACATAATTGCATTCAAATATAAGACAGATGATGGATTTGAAGTAATTGAGGCAGCATACGAAGAACAGTGATTTTATAATGAGGGAAGAAGCATGACCAATCAGAATAAAAAGTTTATAATTTACCATTCTATATAATAATACACAAGCATGATATATAATTTGTTGATTTTCTGATTTTTTAACAATGTTATCCTTTTTTTTTTATCCTTTTCGTTGCAAAATACAATCATATCGATGAAGAAGAGAAGATGAAAAAAAAAAAAAAAATAATAAAAATAAACAAATAAAAGGAAAAATAAAAGACAAAGGAAGAAAAGAATAAAAACCAACAGGAAAGGATAATTATCAATAACCGAAATAAGAGAAGTAAAGATGTAGCGACTAAGCAAAGTATAACAAACTAATGAAAACAGGCGATAATAAGTGTTTCTTAAAATAGGAAGACGGAAAACCTTCAGAGTTCAACCGGCAAAAGTTGAATCACTATGGAGAGATGCAATGATTAGAATATAGTATTAGGAAAGTTTTTGTTAATATTTCCTAGCACTAACTCCACTACTAACTTTTCTAATTCCAGCAGATTGAGCTCGAGATGCATGAATATGATTATGACTGTTACTATGACTGTGACTATGCGAATGTGAGTGACTATGACCAGGACTTGTAATACCAACTTTGCTAGCATTTACAATCATTCCTGATGAAGGTCGATTACTAGATCGATTTTTGGGATTTTTAATATTATTTGTAGGAGATGATTGATTAGGTGAGGACAGAAGGGTTGTGCTGACTGTTCTGGTGGTGGTGGTTGTAGTAGTTTTAGTAAGATGGACTGGTTGGTTGACACTATTGGTTGAAATTGACCTTAACACTTTCCAATCATTAGTACCGGCACCATTAGATACATCTCTTTTGGGGGAGCTGTTTAAGACAGTACCATCAGCATTGTTAATTTCAGCATCAACATCATAAGGGGTAGAAGTGGTAGCTCCAGTAGCAGCAGCAGCCGCTGCAGTGGAAGATTTAGGTGTTTTCACTTGTGGTAAGCTTGAAGGAGGGGGTGAAGGAGGTGACGGACTATGAATTTCTTGGACCATACTTTCAGTTCCATTACCAATTATAACATCATCATTATCATCATCACGTTCTTGTTCTTCATCAGAATTATTAATGATTTCTACCACGGCGGGGTTTTCATCTTCATCTTGATATTTTCTGGGTTGACCTGGGGATTCAATGGGGACCGCGGTTTGAATTTTAGCAGCCAAAGCACCACTTATCTTACGCCTTCTAATTGGAGTATTAAATGAAGAATCGATATGACTGACGGACGAATTAATTTGTTGTTGGTGTTGTAATTTACGTTGTTTAGCTTCTTGTTTCATTCTAGCCTTGAAGTCTTCATAAGAAGTTAAAGGATATAAGCCACCAATAAATTCATCGGGTCTATTATCTAAACACATGGTATGTCTCCAGTCACGGAAATCATTTTGATGTAAATATAACCAATGTTGTTGAGGACCCACCACCATACCAGGACGCATCATTCTCATATAACCTATACATTCATTAGCGGTGAAACCATGAGTATATATAAGATGAGCTCCAATTAAACAACCGGTACGACCTAAACCTGCTTTACAATGGACTGCCACTTTACCACCTTTTTGAATAACACATTCTGCTGCACCGATGAATTTTTGAACATAATCTAAAGTTGGACAAGTACCATCTTCAAAAATCATATCAATATGTTGAATATTTCTTTTGGTAAATTCTGATGCATCATAAAGATGAGAGTTAAGACGAACCACTAAATCGACATTATTCATCATAAAATAATTAAGAACTTTACGGAATGGTTCATTTAAGGTGGGTTTTCTTGAATTTTGTTTAGGAGAGGCGAAGGCAATGAAATCCTTTGAAATTACATTGAAATCACCTTCTTCCACTCGTTCATATTGTTCGTATTCTTCTAAATTGAAACTGGTTAAATCAACCATACCCCTTTCTTTTGCTCTCCACATACCATAAACCACGTCTTGAATGGTGATTTCAAAATCGGCGTTTGAGTAACCGGCATCTCGGAATGGTTGTAAAGGAGGATCTACTTGAGAGATGGGTTGTAAGACTTGATGAGGAGACCATGATTGAACCAAGACCATATAACAACAAAGAAGACAAGCGGCATTGGATCTTTCCTTTGGAGAAGTGCTGGAATAGAAAACAATGGCTTTACCTTGATTTGATTCTTCATTCAAGATATTATGTAATACAACTGCAAATCGATATAAATTACCGATATGTAAAGGACCAAAATCGAGATGGAAAGGATTATAAGGTAATGCGTCTTCCACCGTGAAGTAGACAAGGTCATTTGTATCTGGAGGAGTGAAATCATAAGCTCCAAGATAAATTCGGTCTAAAAAGCAAGGTTAGTAAAACAATTGATCAAACGAGAATAACAAAATACGTACTTTTCAAAAACTCGATAAGAGGAACGTTTAATCTACTTTTCGGCATGTGTGATAGGAGCAAGGGGATATTCTAACTGGATGAAAAAAATAAAATGAAAAAAAAATAAATTAGTGAAAGGGATCCTGATTCTCTTTTTCTTGATTGGAACAAAGGACACACTCAATTGAGGAATTGATAGATCACGAATATCTTAAAGGAGTAAGAAAAACGATGAAGGAAAATTCTCTTTTTCAAAAAAGGGTAAACCAAAGAAGGGCCAAAAAAAACAAAAAAAGAAAAAAAAAGTTCAGTGTAGCTGGATACCAGACGACGAAATACCAACAATGTAGGTAACCTAACGATGGATGGTAGAAGAGACGGAAGCAAATCAAAAGAAGAAGAAGTAACTCAAAATTTATGAATGTAAAATTGAAGAGGGAATAGTAGGAAGGAGAAATAATCAACAGCAACAACAATAATCAGTAAATTAAGTTAAGAAGAAAAAGGAAAAAAAAAAAAACAAAAAAAAAAAAACCGTCGACCAGTTGGGTTGGTGATGGGACAGATGGGTGGTGGACAAACAACAAAGAGAGCGTAAGGAATCAGTTCTTGCGATTGTTCTGATATATTTTGTCTCTTTCCCTCTTGTAAAGACGTTGTTAAGGCACAGAACCGAGATTGACGGACACAGACAGAACAAGATGCAGAAGAGTTAACGAACGAACGAACGAACTAACAAGACTCAAACACACACAAAGAAAAAAGGTTGAAAAAATAATAATATAAAAGGGTGAACGGATGCTGTGGAGTCAACAGAGAATTGGTTCAAATAAGGATGAAGCCTATATGGTACCACTGGCCAATTTAGGTATAACTAGAGCTCTGGAATTCAAAGAACAACCTGGTTGTCAAGTTGAGAAATGAATGTATCAGTAAAAAAAACAAACGTAAATGGACTTTGCGTCTAGTTAAGAGGCACCAGTTATATGGTTGTGATGGGGATTTCGTTTTTGGAACGGTGAGTCCAAGTGGGTGAATAATGTGAGAATTAGTCGACCTGCAAGTGCCGAATTAAGAATGAAACGACTGGGAATGAGTATGAGATTGGAAACCACAGCTCTACTTAGGCGAGGCGAGAGAATGGAAAATGAGGTTGGTGCTGATGCAGAGCAGGAAGTAGTACTGACATGAACTATTTTCCATTATCAACAGTTTTTATATCACAGACCATTAAAACTTTTGTTGATGGAGATTTCTCAATTAGTGTCTCTCTTTTGTTTACAATTTGATTGTTTTGGGATTTGATTGAGTTTTTTTTTTGTTTTGTTAGCAAATTTTGCTTTTTCCTCAAAAAAAAAAAATTGATTTGTTTTTGTTTTTGTTTTCTGTTTTTGTTTCTGTGAATTTTTGAATTTGTTTTTTAGTTTTGTTAGCGTCGGGGTTTTGGCATCAGCACACGACCTTCTGTCGCTCACAATTTCATTTTTTAGGAAAGAGTCCCTTGGGGAAAGTTGGCAAGTAGGAAATGTGGAAATGTGGAAAATTGGAAATTGGTGGAAATTGTTATAAGGAAGATTTCACAGACACTGAAACAGTTTATTGGGAGAATTCCAGATTCGATAGTTCATTATAACGTTTATTTTCATACACGCCAATCCTCATTTGTGGTTCAATTGTGTTCTCCAAATCGAATAGCTTATTCTAGTTTAATTGCTGACCATTCATTAATTGCAAAATAAAGATTAGATAACTTATCAACAACAAATTATGGTACGTGATACGGTGTGAATGTTACCGCTAACGCCCATACTAACAGATTTCATCAGGCACCTTCATTATATTCTTTCTCGTCGGAAACTTTGGCAGCTCTTCGTAAGTTTCGTTTTGCCAGTGGCCGGGCCACCGGGATGCAGGCCATCATATGTACGTATCTGTGACTGATAAATCAAGTTGAGCAATGTTTTTACTAACCTGGCTAGATACAATCGATAAAGAAACCTACGAAATTAAACGAGACGATGAAGACACAACCTACGAATCGGTAGAAGAATTGGTTGAAGATTTGCCCGATAACAGTCCTCGTTACGTTCTTTTATCATATCCGTTTAAATTACCCGATGGAAGATTGAAAAATCCGTTGGTGCTCATCTATTGGAGACCCCCAACCTCTCTGGCCAACCAAATGCTTTACGCCGGGGCCGTGGAACAATTCAGGGAAAAAGCAGGTGTTTCCAAATTGATTGAGTTCCAAGAAGAAGAGGATTTCGATGACCTCGAAGAACAATTGAAGTAAACAAGTAAAGTGAGTTGCCTATTCTACCCTCGACTCATGACATCTTCCCCGTAATTCTACATCATTCCATATCAATAACAAAAAGCCCCCAAATACACATCAATAACAAAAAGACTCCAAATACACATCAAATAGACATTCTTTTCTACCGTAGCTGCCCTACGATCATGAATAACGGTTTTCTCTCTCTCTTATTTTTTGCAATAATTGATAAACTTATACGACAATTTAATGAGGGTTATGGTCCATTCCCAAATTTACGCTGCATTTAATAGTAGGCCTGCGCACTTTTGGGTCTTCATGGTAATTTTTCAGATGGTCGTGTGCGACGCAGTAATTTTTTTCTCAAAAAATCCTCTTCTCACTTCTCATTTTTTCATCTCTACTTAAGGATGAAAAATTTTTCACTACTTGTAATTTTCTTTCTTCTTTTCTTCTTCACCAACTAAACATCAAAAATGGCTCGTTTACACTCATCCGTATGTTCAAACTTACTTGAAGGAATCAGCAGCTCCATTTGGGTCCTGTCTGGCTTCTTGTGCTAACACTTCATCTTGAAGCTTTCAATAATTAGTGTGATATTGGAATAGTTGACAAACTATTTCTTGTTGGATCGATTCGGTTGCATCACTACCGGAATAGTACTTGCCCTTCATGAATAAAGTCATCACCTGGGTCTTATCAAAAGTTTTCGAATCAATAACGTGCTTTGCACGCTCTTTTGCATTTGATGTTCTGCTTTTGATACTTGATGCCAGGGTATTCTGGACTTTTAGGGATTTCCAAGTTGTTTCATGGTATGTGGTTGCTTGAATGCTGGTCGATACCGCTATTTATTAAGGTGTAAATCAAACATCTCCGCCAGATTGTTATTGTGTGCTGACTTTCACTTCATTTATAATTTTTTTTAAAAAGAAATGATAGAGGAAAGTTCTGGCGCAAGCTTTAACTATTGGTATAGAGATTATGACGATGATGATGACTATGTACTCCTGCATTGATCATGTCATACTAACATTGTATTTTTTATTATAGGGTAAAGGTATTTCTTCTTCTGCTACTCCATACTCCAGAAACGCACCATCTTGGTTCAAATTATCTTCTGACGAAGTTGTTGAACAAGTCATCAAGTACGCCAGAAAGGGTCACACCCCATCTCAAATTGGTGTTTTCTTGAGAGATGCTCACGGTGTTTCCCAAACCAAAATTGTTTCTGGTAACAAGATTTTAAGAATCTTAAAATCTAACGGTTTAGCCCCAGAAATCCCAGAAGATTTATACTTCTTGATTAAAAAAGCCGTCTCTGTTAGAAAGCACTTGGAAAGAAACAGAAAAGACAAAGACTCTAAATTCAGATTAATTTTAATCGAATCTAGAATCCACAGATTGGCTAGATACTACAGAACCGTCGCTGTCTTACCTCCTAACTGGAAATACGAATCTGCTACCGCTTCTGCTTTAGTTAACTAGATAAGTTACAAAGATTAATTGTCATAAATAATTTTGTTTTATAGTTTTTATCTTTTGTAATATAATTTTCATTCTAGTTTCTAAAAAATTCTTTCCACGCTTTATGAATGTATATTAGTTTATTATCCTGTATTTTGTAACTTTACCTACATGTTTCTTTTTAAAAAAAGAGAATTGTGAATTAGGTTAAATAAATAAACGCTAAAAAAAATCAAAGAAACTATAAAATACACTGTATAATTGGAAAGAAACAAATTAAGAGAACAAAAATGCATTATTAAAGCTCCTCATAAATGTAAGCTTTCATGGTTCATGCCATTAAATGTAAAGAGATGTTCTCTTTTTCAAAGAAGGAAAAGAAATTAACGAGAATTAGAAGATAAAATTTAAATAGGACACTCAAACCTTAAATATCATCAATATCCAAGTCTGAACCTTCACCTTCTTCTTCATCATCATCTTCACCGAATTCGAAATTGACATCTTCATCTTCATCAGCACCGAAAGTGTCAGTTTCATTAATCTTAGCGTTTTCTGGTAATTCACCAACATTCTTCAAAGTTCTGGCTTCATCAGAGTTATATTTGTGGACAACGTCACATTGATCATCTTGGAAATCTCTTAAAGAAACCAAGATAATATCACCTTGACCCATCCAAACCTTCTTTCTCAATTTACCTCTGATGTGTCCCATTCTTTTAATACCGTCAAAGCAACTGACTTCTAATCTACCGTTACCTAACATCTTGGTGATTTGAGCGTATTCTTGACCTTCTTCTTTATAGATCAATTCTCTCTTTTGGCCACCGTTATCATTCTTACCTCTTCTTCTGTTTTTACCACCTTTACCTTTACCGGATTTACCCATTGTGTATATATGTATAAGGATTTAATTAGACAAAAAGGGAAAAGGAAAAAAGCAAATCTAAAATGACTAAGTCTAAAAAGAAGGAAGAGTTGTAGGTTCACCAACTCACACTATGATGCAACAACCAAAAGAAAGAAGAAAAAAATTTTTTTTTTTTTTTCTAATTTGGTCTTCTTCTGATTAGTTAATCAGTACCGGAGCGATTACATAAGGAACTCGTTGTACTTGCTAAACTATTTTTTTTTTTTCTTTTCTTAAGCATTGTATATTAGTGTTACAAGAAAGGTTTATATCAGAATAATCAAAACTGTATAGACAGCATTGGACCTCTAACTGAACGAAAATGGACTCCTTTGAAGCATGTGCCAAGTTCAATCAGATCCTAAGGACTTTGATGCCTTCACTCCAGCACTTGACTAGAGCTGCTCATTTCGCTTTGAAGAATTCTGAGAGTGAAGATTATTTATTTCATTACCTTATGGAAACCATTAATGATAAATCAGTCGATCTTAATATCAAAGCCACCATATTCCAGCTACTTGATGTGTTAGCAACCGAATCCTATAATCTCTCGGAGGTTCATAAAAATCAGTTTGATTATCCATACATAGAAAAAATCAAATTTGCATTACCGTTGGTGCTTTTAAAAGTATTACCAGGATCAAACAACTCGAGTTTATATAATGCTTATAATATCGTGAAAAACATCCTGAAGACCATGAAATTTGATTATGATGCATTTGATCAAGAATATAGCTTGATATCAGACCAAATTTCAGCCGATGATCACGAGAATATTAACCTGAATATACCATATCCAGATATCGAAATTGACGAAGAAACGGTGAGGGCTCTGGAACCATTAAAATTAACATGGTCCTTATTAATTGAAAAGAAGAAACAAAGTCATTACGAAAGACTCAGAATGTTAAAACATGGCGAATATGTTGATAAACACGTGGACGAAGCTGAAATGTTCAGTTTAAGACCTAGCCGAACCCAACCCCCAACTTCAGATAATGGCAATGATAACAGCACGCCTAAACCTTCTAATATCAAACCAGATCCTAACCTTTTCTCAAAGAAACAAATACTTGCCAGGATGGAAGATGATCGTGAAACTTATAAAAGATCAAAAGAAAGCTTATGGATGGTTAATAGACCAAAGGATTCAAATACAGTAACAGAAGATGAATTTTTGATGCATTATTGGAATACTATAAACCCAATGAATGACGAGGAGGATAAAGCCTTATTGGATACATTCACGGAATTGAATGACTTGGTGGCTGTCAGTTACAAGGATAAGCAGTTCTAGATCAATCCATCCACCAATTCATGCATATTATTGTAATATAGAGTGTATTAGCTTAATGTTATGACTGTACGTAAAATTTTATTAATATTATTAATTTTGGTTATGTAATTACAAGAATAGTACGAAGTAGAGATAGAGAGAGCAGAGAAATAGTATCTATTTAATTTTATCATCAAGTCTATGGAAAAGACAATCTCATGAAGATTAGAAAATTTTTTAAAAAAAGAAGTAAATAAAAAAAAAAAAAAACACCGTTAAAAAAGTATCTAGGCATCAGTATTGGACAAGATACTCAACAATTCATTCTTACCCGCAACGCTGTAAGAGGCTGATGTTCTCACGTTAGTTTCAGCTCCCAAAATCATAACTGTCAATACATTATCAATCTCACCAATTTCTTTCATACTATTAACATATTCGAAACTAGGCTCATCGATTCTGGTGGATCCACCACCAAAGAATAAAGAGCTTACTGGTCCCTTGGATCTGCTATTACCGAATGGAGAGTGGTGGGGTACACTGGTATTGACAGGCGACGCAAACGGAGATACGATAGGGTCATCAGTATTGTGTTCAGTTATAGGAGTTGTTGGATGAGACGGAGGAAGCTGCTTAACTTGATACTCTTGGACCAAGGCCTCTGAAGGAGTACCAGTATGTATTTGATTATAGTAGGATAAAATAAATTTCAATGCTTTCAAACAGAGATGGTTTTGTTGAACAACCACCACATTCTTGATTAAGGCTGCATGAACTCCATCCTTTTCACCATACACATCATTAATGTATTGGATTGTATCACCCATTGCATCCAAGCATCTTTCACGGTCGTCCTTAATGGAGTTACCCGGGTGAAATCTAACCGTACAATCTTCAACTTCACAATGAGAACCGGATAATCGTTCTGCTTTGGCTTCAATTAATTTAGTAACTTGGGGCAACCAATTTTGTAACTCAGACTCATCCACAATAGAGATCCACCTCTTCGAACCAATTAGTTTAATGTAACCACCATTTTCAGCGATAAGCCCCAAGTTGGGGACTGTTCTGTATAAAGCATCCAAGTGGCTTCTCTTCATAAAACTGACGATATAAACCTGATTCTTACTGTCAGATAATAAATCATTTAATAGACGAGAAATCTTATTGGGCTCTGAAAAAGATGATTTACTAGGGTCAGTTACACCAGCAGCAACCTTAGTAAGGTCGTTTTTGTTACTAGGACTAATAGCAGTAGGGGTTTCCAAGTTCAAAAAGAATAAGTTCTTTCCAGAGCCATTTTCATTTGCCTGGTAAAATTTCTCAAAAACTTTTCTAGTAAAAGGTACCAAAGTACTTAAATGTCTGCATTGATCACGTTCCCAAGCTTCATTGATGTTTTCAATACACTCCATGACCCAGGCTTTAGAATCATGGGTTACAACCGTTTCATGGCAGTTTCTCCAACGTTCTAATTTTTCACCCGGACTCATGGTTAAAGCCTTTCTGAATAATTCACCAAATTCCTTAATGTCCCAAGGATTAATTAAGATGGCCCCTTTACCATTGTGTTCTAACAAATTAGAGGAGCCAGTGAATTCAGAAAGCATCAATGGAGACTTCTTTTCAGTGGTAGCCATTATGAATTCGTGACAAGTTAAGTTGAGACCTTCTCTCATAGACGAGACAACAAATACATCAGCTTCGCATTGTAAAGCCAAGTACTGATCAAATTCGATATCTTTTTGCAATAATACCACTGGTTGAGAGACAGAGATGTTTTCAGGTAATGCATTAATCCTACTAACAATTTGCATAATTTCACTTGCATAAGCTGAATCATGGCCACTACCGATGCAAATTTGAATCAAGACGGTATTATCAACAAAAGCAGGATTTTCATGTAAAAATTTTTCGTATGCGAGTAATTTTTGCTTGATACCTCTTAGTTTATCTAACTTGTCTCTACTGACAATTAGGTTTTGATCACCCCATCTTTCACGAATTAATTTTCTCCATTCCGTAACATGATCATCTCTTAATACACCGCCCAAAGAATTAGCATCAATACCGACAGGAATAGTAGTAATACTGGTAAAGTTACCGTCATAAGTGATACCGTATTCATTAGTATCAGCGAGTAATAAGCGATTACAAGTCTGTAAGAAGTGTCGGACGTATTCTTCGGTTTGGAAAGAGATACAATTTGCTCCCAACATACCCTCTAGTAAGTACTTTCTTTGAGCAAAACAGCGGAACACTTCTGAGGATGGGAACGATACATGGAGGAAGAACCCAATTTTAGCATTGGGTAATTTTTCACGAATCATGTGGGGAACCAATAATAAATGATAGTCATGGACCCAAATAATATTTTCTGGATCATTAGGATCTAAATTTGAATTCTCACGTTTATAAACCTCAACCACTTTATCGGCCACCAATTGATTTAAAAGTTGATAGTGACTCCAGGAATGATCTTCAAAAGCCTTTGATTTGGGATCATCGGGAATTTGATAATGTAGAGTGGGCCAGAGAACTTGTTTACAGAATGACTTGTAGTGACCTTGGAAAGTTAGATCGTTGGGGAAAACAGCTTCACTATTATATTCTTCACCTAAAGTTTTGGCAATATTTTGAATGACATGCTGAGGAACCACATCACTAGGCATGGACAATGTCCCCACCCATTTGCGATTACGAATTTTACCTGCCTCTACCGATAAACGGACTGCTTTAGTTAAGGAACCATTACCTTTGTCGGTTAATTCGACTTTCCATGGTGCTGTTTCAAAGATATTTTCTTGAGTTAAAAACCCTGATTCCAAATTGGAGTTGGAGAATCCACCAAAGGGAGCCAACTTGGTTTCTGATCTACCATGGGCCATGTCATTGAAATTATTTTTCCAATCTTCTAAGTCTTCATTTCCTGGTGCTGCAGGACTGTCTTCAGATACTTTAGTTGAAGAAGGGATATTGCTTTCGGATTCTGACGTTTTGACGGCTTTGCTTTCTTCTTCTTCTTCAGCAATGGATAAAGAATTATGACTACTATTGCTCTGGAGAGTAAAACCGGCTCTTGATAAAGCTGATCTTGGTTTTGGTGCCGTGGCCGAGGGGGCATTGATGTTGGTACTGGGAGTGAGACCAAGTAGATTAGTATAGGAGCTAGATGACGAATTCAAATTGGCCAAATTATTCAGGGAACGATTAATTTTCAAACTGGACAATCCGATATCTTTATCCTGTTTTTTAGGGTCAACCACCAGGGATGGCACTTGTACATTGTTATACCTTGAGCGGGGTTGAATATAGTGGGGGCCCAATTTTTCATTGAGATTATCGGTAAGATGGCTATGAGGGACGTTATCACCAGAAGGTTTTCTTAGCTTGTGATGTTGATAGAAAAAATGCTCGACATCTTTACCAGATAAGGCAGGAGAACCAGTTGCAGCTCTCCCGACTGGAGCAGGACCGGACTCGGCAGCAGTATTGCGAAATTCATTGGATGATCTGCGACCATTACTAGGAGACGCTCCCAAAGGAGATTGAAGTTGTGAATTGGCTATGCTTAAGGAGGGAAGAATTGAGCTTTGATCAGGGATGCTTTGTGGAAGTGGGCTACCGCTATGGGTTGAATTTGATCTTTTCTTAGCCTGAGCTTGATTTTGTAAAGATGGACCATCAACGCCTTGCTGAGAAACATCAATACCAAAGTCTGTTTGAGGCCCAACCTCAAATTGGACCGTATACGGTAAGAACCTAAATTAGCCACAAGTTAGTATAAATTTCCAACCAAGATAATTCAATTGAGAATTCGAGTTACATACAATGATGCGATGATGACAGTCATTCGAGTCTATATTGTTTCAATGAGAAGAACGCAGCAGCACAAAAAAAGAATAACACTAAAAGTGAAAATAAAACACGATGATTCAATTGACTTCAACGGCAGATTGACTATTTATATATATTGGAAGTAGAAACGAATGAATACACACAAGAGAATAGAAATCAGAAGAAAAAAGTCTCTTCTATTCAGTAGCAACATTTGTAGATTTTCTACTCGCTTCGATCAGCTACTTTTGCGGTGAGAAAGTGGCCCCAGCCATCAAAAAAAAAAGAAAGAAATAAGCCAAAACACGGGGACTTATGGGATGTACGGGTGCACGATCGGGGAATTTTCCAAATTTCACCAAACCATTGCTGTCATGAAAAGACAGGGGCGGTCAAGCCGGTGGTGGTGTTGCTGTAGAGAGTACCACAAAAGTCAATGATATACTTATGAGTATGACAGATGAGGCCATAGAGACTGGAGGCACCGCAAATATCAGTGACCTGATTTTCTTAGGAGACAGTCACTGTCATCTTGATCCAAGATGTACGATCGAACAAGCCTCATCGATCGTGGGGTCGATTGTGAAGGACAATCGATTGAATCACCGGGGGGTTTTCAGCTTGATGAGCACCAACCAATTTGATATCAAGATTATTGATTCGATCGTGGCCCAATTGAATGATCACGGAGCCGTTATACCATATTTTGGTATTCATCCCTGGTACTCGCATCTATTTAGTACTGTAAGGGAACATGACAAACGACAGCATTATGAGCATGTTTTAAAGCCTGCACCTTCTGAAGAATTGCTTGAAGTGCTTCCCGAACCAATTAATCTTGATGACTACATGGTGGAGCTACGTCAGTATTTGACCAAGTACGAAGTGGTGGGGGTGGGTGAAATAGGGCTTGATAAACTTTTCCGAATCCCCAGCAATGGATTTTTTGGCAATCAGCAGGTAACCATTGATTCAGAACAGGCAGAAAAATTGACTCCTTGTAAAGTGGTGATGGACCATCAAATACTGGTATTACAAGAGCAATTGTCACTTGCTGATGAATTGCAGAAGCCGGTGTCGTTACACTGTGTCAAGGCTCCGGGTCCGTTATTTAACGCTGTGGTAGAATCGGGTCGATTTACCCAGATCCCCAGTGTTATATTGCATTCTTACACGGGCTCGGTTGAGCAGGCTCAACAATGGATCAAGCATTTTGGTAATCGAGACATTACTACCCGGTTATATTTCCTGTTATCGGAATATATTAATGGATCTGAACCCAAGCAACAATTATTACAGCGATTGGTGGCATTGCTTGAAGACGATCAGATCTTGGTCGAGACCGATTTTGGCATCGATCGGTATCTCTCGACTGGCTCTGGCGGGTTGGTCAGGGTAGATGAGTATCTTGGTTATTTGGACCAAATTTTCACCAAAATTTGCCGGGTGAAAAATTGGGCCGATGATGAAACCGCCAGAGCCCAAATTCATACTAATTATTTACGGGCCGTAGGGTTTCACCACTAATTAGATTAATAGAATAGAATAGAAGTGCATTGTGTTTAACGATTCCGAGTCTTTCCCTGTTCAACGCAACCCGGGACAGGTTACGGACTCGGAGTGCGACAATTGGCGAGGTCCATTAGTCCGGACTTTGATCTGGGGTTACAACACGAACGAACGATTATGTCATAGTCTTAGCGTACAATGGAGTAAAGTAAATTTTGTGTATGTATATTTTGTAAACTAGCTAATAGAGGTTAGAAGAAAAAATTCATTAAATCATCTCGAAAAATGGTTGTTAGTTGGGAGTTACTTACAATCTAGACTTGATGATGTCAACGAATTCTGGTTTCAAGGAGGCACCACCAACCAAGAACCCGTCAACGTCAGCCTTGTCTTTGAATTCAGGAGCATTCTTACCGTTGACAGAACCACCGTACAAGATTCTGGTTTCAGCAGCGGCTTTTTCACCAATGGTCTTGGCCAAATGAGCTCTGATTTCTTTGTGAGTTTCTTGAGCATCATCAGGAGTGGCAGCCAAACCGGTACCAATGGCCCAGACTGGTTCGTAAGCAACAACAATGTTGGTCCAGTCACTGACAATCTTAGAAACAGCGTCCAATTGTCTGGCACAAACATCCAAAGTAATGTTGGCTTTACGTTCTTCTAAAGTTTCACCAATACAGAGAATGACAGAAACACCTTGGTCCAAAGCGAATTTGGTTTTTTCGGCAATGAATTCATCGGATTCCTTGATGATGGTTCTTCTTTCAGAGTGACCGGTCAAAGTCCAGGTGGCACCCAAATCTTTAAGTTGATCAGGAGAAATTTCACCAGTGTAAGCACCTGAGGATTTGTTGAAAACATTTTGAGCAGAGATGGCCACGGTTTTTTGTTTGTTTTCAGCCACGGCAAGGGCCAAGTATGGGGCAGGTGGAGCAATAACAACTTCAACGTTGGCTGGTAAATCGGCCTTGTTTAAGTTGTCAATGATTTTGGTGACGGATTCTTTGGTACCGTTCATTTTGAAGTTACCTCCAACGAAGAATTGACGAGCCATTGTGTATGATTGTATAAGTGTAAGTGTGAGTCTATGTAATCAATTGATTGATTGAATAGAAAAGAAGCAAGAAAGAAAAAATATAACTCTAAAAAGAATATGAAAAAAAAAGAGAGGAATATGACAATTTATATATATTTAACTATATTGTAATTCAGAGCAATTGCCTATCACAAGGGCACGCCGGTGCTTCCCACCCAAAAAAAAAAAAAAAAAAAAATAAAGAGAGGCCAATATTTCATCACCAGATGGGAAGAATGCGAATGCATGGATCAGCATGTTCCGAGGGTTATAAAATGGTAACAACCAGGGTTGGGTGGTGCACACCACACTTGTACACGACCTTGACCTTGGTTGCAGCCATATCATGACGCTAACATATGATTACAAGCTAGTTACAAGATGGTTAATGTAAAGAATAGGGTTTGTTTATTAGAATGTATTGAATAAATTAATGCAAAACCAGCAATCATTCAAGTAGATCTTCACTACTGTTGACCACACTCTGATTATCGAGTTTAAATCTTGACACGAGCTTATCGGTATAATCAGTGTATCCATTTTTCTTACATTTACCGTTTTTAATCAATTCGAATTGTCGTTTGATTTCACGATCTTTATTTCGAGATGCTTTAATGGCATCTTTTTGAGCACGAATTATACTTGATATATCCATATCACTCGGATTGTCAATCTTATTTTTGGAGTTGAATCGGACCTCATCGCCAAATTCTTTCTTCACTTCATCATCAATGTCACTTTCGGGTAAATCATCCCAAGTTTTCAACGGAGTCTTTAGGCAGAACTTACCATTTTGATCGTCTCGTTTCATGATTAAATACTGACAATGAGGTATATTTCTTAATGATTCAAATTCTTCATAACTCCACCGGAACCATTTCATTAAGAAGACTCGGGCCCAAATCCCATGGGTGACAAGAACAAGAATATTGGGGAAATCATCCTGTTGAAATTGACGAAACAATGTTTCATTGAAACTAGCAATACGATCATAAACATCAGCTGCACTTTCTCCATGAGGAATACGATAGAAAAAATGACCATAATGGGCCCGTTCTTCCCAAATTGTTTCCATTTCATCAGGAGTACTCTGAAAATTACCAAAATCTTGTTCTCTCATTCGGGGTTCTTCATGAATGTCATAAGTTACTCCTGGTAAGTCTTTTATTCCTTCAATTATATTATTACAAGTTTGTCTGGCCCGTAAATATGGTGAGGTATAAAACATAAGACTTCGAGGGTTCTTCAGTTTTTTGCAAACATCACTCAAGATTTCTTGTTGTAAAAAATCTTTTAACACAATCCCAGCACTTGTTGCTTGATAATGGCCTTGTTCAGTAAGTGCCACTAAGTGATTAGGGGTATGTCGATTAACTGATTTGTCACAATTACCTTCGGATTCTCCGTGTCTCACAAGTAAAATATACTAGTTTTTAAGTTAGTAATCATCCTGTTCACAAGCTTGTTTATGTAACAATACGTACCTTTGGTTTCCCCATCCTTTCTATGTTTGTTCTATAATTATAATTTTTGTGTTTTGTATCAATACTAAAAGATAGTCTTATCGGTGTGCCTGATCTGAAGCTAGCACAGCAATACTGGAAGTTCAATAGTCGATAAATAAACGAAGATAATAATATTGATTAGACAGCACCAGTCTCCCCTCTAAAACGATAGAATATGCCACCACCTGAAGTATAAGTATAAGTTCATACACAAATGACCATCACCATTCAAATAATCTAAAAAGTTGCTTACAATATATCAGGCGTGATAGGATGTTTTCCTGTGTGAAGGTCAAAAAAAATCTAGGGCGCATAACTCAATCAGCTGAGTTGGACTTTTCTTTTTTTTTCTTATGGGCACCTTCGGTTATTAGTGCGCCCGGGTCCTGGACCAAAGGAATTGTAAGCCACATATATATAGGTGAATAGGTAGTAAGTAAATAGGTAAATAGGTGGATAGATAGATAGATAGATGATTAGGTAGATAAAGTAGGTAGGTAGATAAAGTAGGTAGGTAGGTAGGTAGATGCTGACTATGAGTTTGTGTATGAGCTACAGTTGGATGCACGTATAAGGTTAAAGATATAAATCTCTATATAATTAAGTAAGAGAATGAAAATGCTGCAAATGATGGCAGAAAAGTAATTTACAATGATAAGCAAAAAGAGATGATGATTAATCTTCAGCAGTTAATTTTCTTTCAATGGCAAAACTCTTGGTTAATTCTTCATCACATTTCTTCAAAATATCATCAGCCAATTCATCTATAGTATGAGAATATAATATATTATTATATCTTGAAGGACCGTTTGGTAATCTAAAGATTTGTTGCCATTCATCAATATCCAATTCAGGTTCTCCACGTTTGGCTCTTTCGAAATTATCCAATTTTCTTTGTTGTTTCCACTGAGTGATTTTAGAATGTTCTTTTTGTAATTGTCTTTGATAATAATTGAAGTTAGTTTGATCAAAATTATAAGAATCAATTTGTCCGTATAAGCTTTCTAATAATTGAGAAGTGGCATTTTGATTTGAGTTTAAATTGAATAATTCATATTCATCTTGCAGTTGAGCATTATTTTCTTCTAAACCAGATAAATATAAATTAACCAAATGTTGATTATGAATATGAATAGGGATTTCTTCAAAAATATTCAAAAATGATAACTTGTGATGTTCTAAATCCTTGGTTTTCCATCTACCATCAATATAAGCACCAATAAAATTTTCACTTAATCTAATGGCTTTCAATTCAATTTCTTTATTGATAGAAGCCATATTATGAATTAAAATAAAGGAGTTCTTATTGGTTAATTGTTGTTGAGCTAATGCATCAACTAATTGACTGGTGGCATAATTACCAGAAATAGTAGATTGAAACCAACCTTGAAATTCAATCCCATGTCCCAATTTTTTCAAATTATCTAAAATTTCTTGTTGATATCTATTACCACTCTTGGAACGTAATGACCCCCCTTCATATTGATCTGGGTATGGGTATGGGTAAGCATGAGTAATATCTAAAAGCCCTTCATCGTCTTCAAACCCTAATAAGGCACCAGAATATAATGAAGGATAGTTTTCAGAAGTATGTTTAATAATAGATAATAACGCACTGGCTTCAATTTGAAGCGTGGTGGTGGTGGGCTTTTGATAGCTTTTACCGGACTGTCTTGGTGGCATGATGTTCACGTTCGTTTATATAGATAGGTGATGCTGGGAACGTGGCGTGGATGGTGTATGTATCAAAGATCCTTGGTGTAAAATCACTGTCTGAATCTATGATTTATTTGTGTTGATGTGCCCTTCAATCAAACCTTTTTGTTCATCCATACTAATTTTTCACTTTTTTTTTTCTTTTTTT
>JAJMSM010000066.1:0-18842 GCA_030578475.1 Hyphopichia wangnamkhiaoensis
CGAGTTGATCTCCCATACAGGTCGTGATTTACTCAGATCTGACCTCACTATTACAAAACAAGAGTAGCGGTTAGACATCGTCAACTGCTATCATTTTCTTTTCTTTTTTTTTTTTTGTATTTTGTTATTTCCAGTGGTTGCCCTCTTGTTTTTGTTTCCATTTACGCCGGTCTCGTTGTCTTGTGTCTTGTCCTCCTCATCTATCGATTCATCGTGCTGTGCTGGGTCAGTAAAGCTTTTACACCCTTGCTGTCGTGCCGTGTCGTGTTGTGTAATTGTTTGAATTCATTTCCAGTTCCATCTCCATTCCCACTTCGATCTCGACTTCGATTTCCATATCCAGTATCGTTTCGTGTCGGCAGGGCTGTCTTTGGCTCATTACCATTCTGTTCGCCCTCGTGATCCACGCCACTTTAAACCATTCCCTCATTTTCATTTTGACACAACTCTACATTCCTCCTCTCTTTAATTCCCATTAGCATTTTTTGATCAATTGTGGTCCCCTTCATTATTGTTCTCGAGGTTGGATTTTTCCTATATTTCAATTTGTCCCTTTTTCGTTTACAAGTTTTGTTTTTATTTTTATTTTACTTTATTTTTTTTTTTATTTAATTAATATTGGTTTCAGTTTTGTCGATTCTGATTAATCATCATTACTTTTGTTTCAATTCACCTTTATTTCTTGTTCAATTGAACCACTATATCCCGTCATTCCTTCTTTTGCATTTTAGTCCTCACATATTTTTGTTAGGACAACCATCAGCAATAAATTTACTTCTAATTTTTAATTTCTAATAATCCCGGAATTTCTTCGAACTTCCCGTGTTTTTTTTTTTTCTTCTTCCACTTCTTTTCAATCGGTTTCAGTTTCTAATTTACTTAACCTATTGATCGACCCATCATTCAATAATTTTGGTCCTTGAGAAAAGAAAAAAAAAAAGAAACCACAAGAAAGACAGAAAAGTACTGAAAAAGGGCAACATACCCACATCACCAAGTGAATTCAAGTTTACAACCAACGAATTTCTGCATCATCTATTTTTTTTTTCCTTTTTGTTTTTCCTTTTTGTTTCTCGTTCTTTCATAGTGAATATTCTCTGTCGTTACTTCGTAATCCTTTGTGACTTCGAATTTCGACCAACATTCTGCCCCTGTTCAACCATTATTGTGATACCTTTTCTTCCTCTCTCTTTCTCTGATTTCTTTTCTTTCTTTTCTTCGTTCACTAATAATACCCCTTAAATCAAGGACTCGCTTTTCTTCTGACATTTTTTTTTTTTTTTGGATTCATTTGTTTACCAGATCAACCTAACAACTGCTAGCGTGAGAAATCATTGGATCAATTAACTCCTCAACTTAAAATTATTCCTCCATCCAACTTCCTTCTTAAGCAAATGCTTTTATACTAAGTTATTCATTTTTATTTCTTTTCTCTCCTTTTGTTTTTTTCGTTCTTCTTTTCTTCTTTTACTTCGTCTGCTCCATCTGGTTTGTTTAACTTTGTGAAGCTCAACCTTGGTGTTTGTCGTTTTTGATCTTGCCTTTCAATTCGTCCATAAAAAATTTTCCTTGAGTTTCTTTTTCTTTTGTTTATTTTGATTTTGATATTTCTTTTTATGGGAAAGTAATTGAAAAAAAAATAAACTAGTAAGAACAAAAAATTATCAACATTATTTGATTTGACGGTTTTCTTTTTTTTTATTATTTGATCCGATCGGTTGATTGAAGGTTCTTTAAATTGAGACATAAACAGTTCATTGGGCTACTCATTTCGAACTATAACAAGACTTTCTGCAGCTTTTATCGACCCTAAATTTCCAAAAGTACACACACTGAGCTTTCACATTGATTATATTGATCCAATAATTTTGACATGTCAAACAAACCACAACCAGCCAGCTTCAGATCTCATAAACGACAGAAGTCTTCCTTGCTGAACGTTGGATACTATTTCTCAGATTCTTCTGCGAATACAACTCCTCAACAACAGCATTCTCAACAACCCGGCGCTCCTCATACCGTTCCTCATACTCATACTAACCATTCAAATGCATCTCCCATTGATGAAACGATATATGACAACGAGGATCCTTATAACCCTTTAAATTACAATTTTCCTCCTAACCAAAATAATCCGCAAAATCAACCAAATCAACAACAGAATCAACAAGATCAACAAAATCAACAACCACAACAACAAACTCAATCTCAAAATCAACCACAATCACAACTGCAACAACCACAACCACAACCACAACCACAACTTCCACAATCTCACCATCACCAACCTCAGCAGTCAAACATTCATCATGCCCATACTCATTCAGCTCCTCAACACTTGTCTACTGCTCCCAGCGTGGGCCCTCCAGTTTCACAAATACAAAGTGCTCGTACTTCTCCTTTGAGACAACCAATTACCACTTCAACTGCTCCACCAACAACTGCAGTCAATACGACTAATACTTCTGCTGAATTAACAGTTCCATCTTCGGCAAATACTCATTCTATTACTTCTGTTGCTAATGCCGCAGCTTCTGCTGGAACTTCTATCACCAACCCCATTTCTCACACCAACACTGGAGCTACTTCCTCATCTCATAACAATAACTCTACCACCACGAATACCAACGTTGGAGGTAGTCTTATTCATTCAAATCATCTTAACAGTGCTATTCATCCAACTATTGCCACTGCGGCTAATAGTTTCAATGAAACCCCCCCATTAACAGCTAATCATGGTCATCATAGTAGTATCCATACTACTAATCCGGCCTCTGCATCTACTTCATTTTTTTATCCCAGCCATTTTCAAGGTTCAATGTATGGATCATCGTCCTTGGATCCTCCTTATGCATTAACTTCATCATTCAATAACAGCAACAGCAACAACAACAATACCGGCGGAAATAACGGTAATCCTTTATTGGATTCAAACCTTTATCAATCATTCACCTATCCAAGAATACCTTCGACTCACTCTGCTGCTTCTAACACTAATCATTCCAGTTATTATGATCAAAGTAAACAACTCAAACAACATTCCAAAAACAATTTATCAATTTCATCTCATTTTAATTTGTTCAACCTTAATGACAATCCTGGGCCTTCTTCATCTACCTTGAGTGGTATTCCTCTTAACAACAACAACAATATTGCATCACCATCTGTAATCACAGATCCTAAAAGATATGGGTCCACGTTCCCCCCAGCATTACCACCTGTTCCACCACCACAAGCAACTAACAACATTATTAATGATTTGATAATGACCTTAACTTCAGTAGATGGGTCTAATATCAACAATTATTTGTTGAATATTTTGTATAAATTGAATTTTCCCTTACCTATTGATGATTTTTACAACTTATTGTACAATAACGATAAATTATCATCATTGTTGCAAATAACTTTGCCTCAAAAAATTGATAAGACTTTCATCAGTTCATCGATTTCAAACTCATCTGTTGAAATAATTAATCAATTGTTGAATGTTTTCAAAAAACCAGATTCATTGAGTAATTTCTTCCCTAATATGGCCAACAAGGAAAACAAATTGATGAATATTAATTATCACGAATTGTTGAGAACATTCTTGGCTATCAAAATCTTATTTGACATTTTAATTCAATTACCCATGAATTCTCCTGATGAGCCTCAAAACTATACAATACCAAGATTATCAATTTACAAGACTTATTATATCATTTGCCAAAAATTAATCTTGCAATATCCAAGTTCTTCAAATACCACGAATGAACAACAGAAATTAATTTTGGGTCAGTCTAAGTTAGGTAAATTGATTAAATTGGTATATCCCAATTTAATGATTAAACGTTTAGGGAGTAGAGGTGAATCCAAGTATAATTATTTGGGTGTGATATGGAATGAAAACATTGTCAATGATGAAGTCAAGGATTTGTGTAACAACAATGAATTACTTGATTTGAATGATATCTTTAATGGTCAGCGTAAACAGCAACAACAACAGCAACAACAGCAGCTGCAAAATTCACATCATCATCATCACCATAGTCACCACAGACGTAAATCGTCTAAATTTTCAATCACCGCGGCAAGAAGACAAAGAAGCTTCGATGAGACCAATCAGCTGGAATCAATTGTTAGTCCTGAATTGTCATTTATTCAATCTTCAAACAAATTTCCTAACACTTCTGATTTCACAGTTCTATCTACGATCAGTGATCACAACAAGGCCGGTGACCCTAGTTCCAATTGGTTTGATATTGCCAAATTCAAAGTATACTCTAAGCTAAACCAGTATAATATTTCATTTGTTACTATTGAAGATGTTTTTTTAAATAACATTAATTTATTGGAGAAAGATAGCTTACTCAAGAATTTGATCAACAGAATCATTCACCCCTTAATAGAATCGGTAGCAATTAACAATGAAAACAATGAGGGTGAAATTGAAGAAAATAATAACGTGGATCTTCATTTATATTTGATAATCATAATTGAACTTTTGCCATATTTATTGTTGATTAAATCATCAACAGAGATTAATTTTTTGAAGAATTTAAGATTGAACTTATTATATTTGATCAACAATTTGAATACAGAGCTTTCTAGAATCGATGATAATGAAATATTCAGCCACAGAAACTCTTCTATATTCTTATTAATAATGAAGAAGCTAATCAATTTGAATGATTTATTGATAACTTTTATCAAGTTGATTATTAAGGACAATTCTGTTAACAAATCAGCAATGGCAATTGATATTGAAAATTTTTTTGTGGATGCAAATTTAGGGAAAAAACCATACGACAACTCCAGAAATTCATCGGTATCTGATGATTTACTGGGGAGATCATCAGTATCATCCTCCTCTGCCACCTTAACTTCAAACAGACTTGAGGAGCATTATCAAGATCCTTTCAATATGAATTTCAAGAATATTTTGTCAAACGATTTAATTTATACCTTAATTGGTTATAATTTTGATCCAACATTGAATAATGAATTAAAATCATCTATATCAATGTGTTTTATAAACCAGGAGATAAATCTTATCGATAATTTTTTCAAAAAAGATTTGTTAACTTTTTTAACTAGTGATAATGACAGTGATGGATCAGGTAGCGAAATGGAAACTGAAATTGGTGATGAAATTCACAAAGATTCTTTAATTCTTTCTCCAAAAGAATTAAGAAAGTTGAGTTCATTAATACATCTTATTGATACCAAATTATTATCAGATAATTTTAAATCAAAGTATCCAATATTGGTCTATAATAACTATATCAATTTTATATTGAACGATTTGTTGAAGTATATATTTTTGAAACAACAACAACAACAAACTCAATCTCAAAGTTCTCAAGAAAACAAAAACAGCTTCGGTAATTGGTGGGTATTCAATTCATTTATACAAGAATATTTGAGTCTCTTAGGTGAAATCGTTGGTTTGAGTGATCTTTTATGAACTCAACACCGTATCATTTAGTCTAATAGTTTTGCTATTATTCCTGTTGTCAAGTCAAATGGGTATATTTGAAACCACTTCCGTTGATAATCTAATCTCAGTGGTTGCAACTTGCTTTTAAACGAGAATGCCTATTTCTCAAAAGAAAAAAAAAAACAACCATTAACGAAAAAACCTTGATATACTAATTGTTAATCCATCTTTTGTCATTACTTATTATTCATTTTCTTTTTTGTTGTCTTGACTAGACATCCTTAGCCTTTTTTTCTTTTTCTTTTCTTTTCGTTTCTCCTTTTTTTTTTTGTTTCCGTTTTTTTTTTCCCTCTTTTTTTTTTGACTTTAATCAATTTCTTCTGACTTTAACCAATGTCTAACCTCTTTTTGTTATTTCCATTTTTATTTTATTTTATCTTTTTTTTGTCATGTTGGAAGTCCAATTTCACCTTTGCATTTTCGTTTAATTTATTTTCCCATTTTTTTTTTCTTTTATCAAAATGTCAGTAAAATGGACACTAATTTATCTTTTTATCGTCACTCTTGTTATAGTCAGTTCTCTTTTCTAGATTATATATATCTCATCCGACATACATGCTCGTTTTATTTTTATTCACAATTCGTTTTGACGTCTTTTATTTTCTGTCTTGTTTTATTTTTCTTTCAAGAAAAAACTCCCTCTACGTAAGCTATTGACTACTATTTAACCACTAATAATTATTGTGATGTATTTCGATCAAAGTTCTTTCTTTTTTGCTCTAAGTCGTGAAATTTTCAGATTAAGTAAACAATGACTTTTTTCTTTTCAAAGAAAAAGAAGCAATGAAAAAGAAGCAAATAAAAAGAAGCAACGAAAAAGAAACAAAGAAGAGGAATACTACATGGCCCACACCCTTTCACAACCGAAGTTTCGAGGGACACACTGATTTTCGAGTATCCCGTCTACATTTAACTATCATTGATACCTGCAAATGACAATCTAGTCTGATCTCAAGCGTTTAGTAGTGTCATTATCTGTTCATTCAGGTTACATAACCATGCCTAACATTTCCAGAGCCACGACAGTTGGATGAAGTATCAGACCACAAATATATCGAAGTAAAGGTTACATTGGAAGTATTTTACGAGTGGCTCTAACGGAATTCTTTGATAGGAAAAGAAAAAAAAAATAGGTCAGTTTAGCGAGAAGCACAAACCGGAACGAAATGCCTATTTGAACGCCTAAATATGGAGATAAGTGAGGGTCTGGAGTACAAATAAAATACGCTTCACATATAAAACCATGCCAAAAAGCTGTCAAATAATCAATGACTTATGGCAGGTTATATCTCATAGAAAAACCAACTTAGTCTAATTCCATGTCTTCTTACAAAGTAATTATAATCGGGGGCGGGATATCGGGTGTCAAGACAGCAATAGACCTTTATAAAGGTGGAGTCACTGATATTTTGATACTTGAAGCCAGGGATCGTCTTGGTGGAAGATTACTTTCAATTGAGTCACTGAAGTATCCTGGATTGAAGTATGATTTAGGAGCTGCTTGGTTCCACGATGCTTTGTACAATCCCTTATTCGATAAAGCTGTTAAATCAGGAAAGATTGACTATTGCTTTGACGATGGTAAACGGGTATATCTTTCAGCTGATGATAGTGCAATCCCAACCTGGAAATTCGATGCTATATTGGGGGAATTTTTGACCTATGCTGTTGTTGCTTATGAACTAGATCCTGAAAAAAAGGATATTTCTTTGAAAGCCCTTTGTGAAGAATATATGGAAAAAAAGAAAGAGTTTATGACACCAGAACAGGCAGAAATTGCATCAGGAGCCATTAGAGCGTTGGGTGAACTTTGGCATGGTGAATATTGGGGAAATTTATCGGGGAAATATAGTTTTGCTGGCTCGGACCATTTAGGAAGAAATGTTTTAGTTAAATCAGGTTATTCAAAAGTTTTCGAAGCTGAACTAAATGAATTACCCTCCAGTTTCCAAAATTCAAATATCAAATTAAATTCACCCGTCAAGCATATTGATTATTCGGGTAAAAAAATTGTCGTTCACACTCCACAAGAACAATTGTCTTGTGACTATGTGGTTGTATCAATTCCTCAGAGTATGTATTCTATTCAAAATAAGAATGATCCTAGTTACGTTAAATGGACTCCAGAATTACCATCCCAGTTTCAAGACCTTGCCCCTTATTTAGCTGCAGGATCTCTTGGTAAAGTTATTCTTGAGTTCGAGGAATGTTTTTGGCCCCAAGATGTAGATCGGTTCTATTGTATGGCAAAAACCGATTTTAAAGATTCAAATGACCCTCAACCATGGGAATTTCCAACTATTTTATTAAACTACACCAAGTTTGACAACAAACCAGTTCTTGTTGCTCTTACCCAAAATCCATTATCAGCTACTATTGAAAACTTTGATCCTGCTGACAGCAGTGACAAAATTTGGAACATGTATAAACCAGTCATTGCTCAATTATCGGGTAATAAAGACCCTCCTAAGCCCGCTAACATCATACACACTCTTTGGAATAACGATGTATGGGCTAGAGGTGCTTATGCAACCACAAGACTTGGTTGCCCTGACCCATCAGAAGTTGTTGATACTTTTGTCAAAGGAATAGGAAGAGTTCGTTTCGTTGGCTCCGAAACAGTAGATGGATCTGCCAACGGATGTGCCCATGGAGGGTGGTTCAGTGGAGAAAGAGAAGCAAAATTCATCTTGAACGATATTTCCAAAAAGGCTTCCTCGCCCAAACTTTAAGATTAAATAGATTATTACTAATAAATGCTTGCAAAAACCTTGCATTAAAATATACAAAACTACATAATGCTTCCATTTTTCGATCTTTTCTTTTTCTCACCTGATTAAGCAACACCATAGACTCATTAGATGGATAGTAATACAGTAGCATTGTAAAAGTAAGCTATACTTTTGCAATTTGCATCATTTTGTTAAGCACTTATATACAGGAACATCAATAAACATTTTTTCTTCTTCACTTCATCTCTTTTTTTTTTTTTTTTTTTTTTTTTTTTTTTTTTTTTTTTTTTTTTTTCCTTTGAAATCATGTGGTGAACGTGGATCCCATATCTAAAGGATCGAAAGCACTCACAACAACAATATAATCTGCATTCCTTTCCGTTAACATTCGATAATGCATGAATCACAGAACTCCATAAAGTTAATAACGGGGAACTCTCACCCTGAACTATCGAATTTAATATCAGAAAAGTTGGGGATGCCTCTATCGAAGGTAGGGGCATTCCAATACACCAACAACGAAACAGCAGTGGCTATTGGTGAATCTGTGAGGGACGAAGATGTCTATATTATCCAGACTGGGTGTGGTGAACAACAAATCAATGATTTTTTAATGGAACTCTTGATCATGATAAATGCTTGTAAGATTGCTAGTGCTAGACGTATCACGGCAGTAATTCCTACTTTTCCTTATGCTAGACAAGATAAGAAAGATAAGTCAAGAGCACCCATAACGGCCAAGTTAATTGCCAATCTTCTACAAACCGCTGGTTGTAATCATGTCATAACCATGGATTTACATGCCTCACAAATTCAAGGTTTTTTTAGAGTTCCGGTGGACAATTTATATGCTGAGCCATCCGTGTTAAGATATATCAAAGATAATTACTCAAATGAAGATTTAATCATTGTATCTCCCGATGCTGGTGGTGCTAAGAGGGTTGCATCCATAGCCGATAAACTAGATGTCAATTTTGCTTTAATTCATAAAGAAAGACAAAAGGCAAACGAAGTGTCCAAAATGGTGCTTGTGGGAGATGTTTCCAATAAGGTCTGTTTATTGATCGATGATATGGCCGATACTTGTGGTACTTTATGTAAAGCTGCCGATGTCTTAATGACAAATGGTGGAGCTAAAAAAGTTGTGGCCATGGTAACTCACGGTATTTTTTCGTCTAATGCCATCGAAAAATTAAACAATTCCAAACTAGACAAAATAATATGCACAAATTCCATGCCATTGCATGATAAATTAAGACTTTGTCCTAAGTTGGAAAAATTGGATATTAGTCCAACATTGGCTGAAGCAATCAGAAGATTACATAATGGTGAAAGTGTGTCATATTTATTTAATAATGCCCCTGCGTAATAGAATAATGTATTGAATCTATATATTCTTAATTAATTGGTAGTTTCATCAGTCGCCTCAACCATGTACCAGGTAACACCTACACTCAATTGGAAAGGATTTGCCTGTTTATCGTTACAATTTTCGTGAGTAACAGTAGACTCATCAATGTTGGTGACTTTCCCCACCATCCACTCTCCCTCACTAATATCCTTATTAGTTTTCAAAAAATAATGAGGAGCTCCTATATTGAATGCAGCCCATGGTTGAAGTCCCGCTTCAAAATTTCCTGGAAGATCAACACCTCTTTCTATGCGAGTGGGTAAAAATAATACCAAATCACCGATTTGGAAATTATTGATAGTGATCTTGCCATTCAATTTATTTATAAGTTTGTTCACTTCTTGTATTTTACTCTTATTTTCTTTTGTTAGTTTCTTTGCAAACCCTTCCACATCTCGGAAACGTTTACTTATGGCATTCAAGAAAAATTTTTGATTAAGGATCTCATCCTCGGTATCCTGTGATTTCAATTGAACGTTTTCTTTAAAGGACATAACTTTAACAAATTCATCAAACTTACTAGAAGTAGTAGCAAAATTATCATTATATAAGGAGATTAACTTCACTGATTGGTCTATGGCCTTATTTGCTTCAGCATCATCCTCATCATGCTCTCCACTCTTGGAGGTTGAAATAGATTGCACAGCAGCAGTTTCGTCGTCCAATATCACTCCATTATGAACAATATCTTCAGTCCATTGCATATATTGGGCAACTTCATCCAAAGCTTTGGAATTTAATTTAGATTCTGGATGAATAAAAGATGAATCATTCCAAACTTCTTCTTTATCATTATTCTTCTTTGATTTTAATCCTTTCACACGAATAATTTTGAACTCGTTTACCTTCGTAGTTTCATCAACCTGCTTAACTAATAACAAACCCATAGACTCTAAGACATAACAGAACTCCAAAAGAAAATCGAAGTTGTTGCTAGCCAATATTTTGATTCTTTTAAATAAGTCAATAATGACATGGTTTAGCTCGTCAATAATATTTTCATTATGTTTGTGTTTAGCTTGAGTAAGTTCCATCAAGTTTTCGTAATCCTCATTTAATTCGTCATATTTTAATTTCAATTGCTTGATTTCATTATCAAGGCTATTACGTTCTTTGACAAATTCTGATTCTTTTGATGACATGTTTGACAATAAATCCCCTTTCATGTTGTTCGAGTCCTTGAGTTGAGACTGTAAGTCTTTGATTTCACTCTTCAATGCTTCTATTTCCTGAGAAGATGAGCCAGTCTTACTGGAAAGCTCCGCTTCCAAATTATTAATTAATTTATCCTTGGATGACAACTTCTGATTTAAGCTTTCGATCTGAGCAGTTTTTTCTATTTTGAAATTATCAAGATCAGCATCAAACCTCTTTCTCAAACGATCCACTTCTTCAGTCTTTATCAGTAAGTTACTAGAATATTCTTCTTTTTGTTTGTCTTCGTTTATTTTAAGCTTAAAAATTTCATCCCTCAAATTCTTGATCAATTCTTCATTGGCCTGGTTCTTTTTAACTAACTTGCTATTCTGATCAACAATATCAATATTTTCTCTTTTGAGACGTATATTATCCAAATGCTTGTCTATCGTAGTGGATGCATCCAACACTTTTGAATCTTCCGATTGATCATTACGTTCCGAGCTTAACCTTGGAGAACCAGATGTGTGTCTCCTTTGCAAGAGCAGAGTTGGATCAGTTTTTGAAGTAGGAAGACTGCTTATTCTTTGATGGTTAGTGCTTGTCTTTGAAGGTGTACCGGTATTAGGATTTAAAATCAAACTCATCTTAGCATTATCAGCTCTACTATCTGGTGATTTAGTCACCGGCCAATTAGAAATATTCTTGAATTGCTGCTGATGTAACAAATTTTCGAGTTTCTTGATTCGATTTTTCAAACCCTTCACAACATCAAAATCAAGATCAGAATCGGTATTCTTAAGTTTAGAAGATTCTAAATTGTTATTATTAGGAGAAGTATAAGAACTTAAAGAACTGACTAATCGGGTAACTTTTTGAACATTATCGGTCGATTTCACCAAATCTTTAAAATTTTTATCAAGAATTTCCACAAATTTATTGCTGCTCGGCGAGTTATACTTTTTTATAAGACTGATATAGTTTAAAATGTCTTCACGTTCAAGCAGAAGGCCCAAGAGACTGGGTTTTTTATTGTTTAGTAAAGTGACATCTATTGTTGGTAGTAAGACACCCTGATTATCATCCAGGATCAAACTGATAAAATTATTGAATTTTTTCAACCATAACTTCTGGAACAGTCGTTCATGATCAATCATAATAGATAATTGTTCGGAAATTGTATTGACAATACCCTTTGAATAAAAATCAGACCATTCAAATTGACGTCTATTTTCAATGATTATGAAGCCGAATAATAACGGTAGATCTATTGTTAGGGAAAGATAGTCTTCTGCAGTTTTTATTTGATTGATAATTTCATATGTTACTAGAGAGTCATTTTTCTTAAAGTTACCTTGTTGTGGGGTAGTTGATGCTTTCAAATCGGCTTTGACATTAACAATTCTCATTTGTAAGTTAGCAATTGTTTGAAAAATCAGCAAACTTTCCTCAATTAGTTTGAATTTAAAATCATATGCTTGTTGAAGAAATTGAAATAGCTTAGAAGAATTTTCATAAATTCGGGGAGATTTATTGGTGCTATGATCATGATAAATATTTTTAAGTAAATTAAGGTTATTATTCAGTAAATTACCTAAGTCTTTGGATATTTGATGTGACATGTTAATTGCTTCATTTAAATATGACGCAGTTGATTTCTCATAGTCTTTAAAGATCAGGATTGATTCATTTCTTAATTTTTCAATTTTAAAATCAATTGAGACTTTATCGTCATTAACGTTATTAATGGATGAAGACATATCATTAAATTTATTGACTATAGTAGGAAGATTATCACCAATAAATTTACTTTTTTCTTCTAATTTTTCGGTATCTAGATAGTGACTTAAAATGATTTGGGTATTATTTTTCAAAACAAATTTTGGGAAAGTTTTCAAAGTTTTATAATATTCATGCCATGATTTGTGCAAAGTTTTCATATTTAATAGCCTGATATAGTTAAAATAATTATTGAAATTTTTCTCAACTTCATTGATAAAATTAGTACCAAATTGAAATATGATATTGAGAGATTTAAAGATGGTATTAATTTGTTTTACCACTATCCTTATATATTCATCAATTGAATAGGTATCTTGTAATATGGCTTTAGACCAACTTTCATTAACTTTCAAATTACTGGTCATTTTTTTAATATTTTCTGGGGTCGGTAGCGACTGTAGTACTTGGGATGGAATTGGTTTCAAATTTTCTAAATGGGAATCCACGTCATTTTTTCTAATATAAGAAAGAAGAATTGATTTTTCGTAATCAGGCGAGAATAATCTTTTATCGAAAACATAGACATCACTTAATTCATTAATCATGTTAAAATTGAGTTTAATACCAAACGAGGTTAAGAGAAAGATATTTTCAATTTCTCCTGTGGTATAACCGGCAAATGATTCTAGAAGATATTCTTTGAATGAGAGTAGGGTATGGAACCGAATTGGTTTGGGTATTCTAATTGATTCACCATTATGAGCATTATGAACGAGCAAATACGTAAGGGGCGCTGCCAGAACAGCAGTATCTGACAGCATAATGACAGATTTAATGCCAATTGAAAGAAAATGCTAGCGAATAATATGCAATTTGGAAACTTGTATTTTCTTGTATCTTCCTTCTATTTCTTCTTCTTCTTCTCCTTCGTTTCTCTCTTATTTATCTTTAATTTGTTCAAGTCTTTTCCACTGTTTCAGGCTTAAAAGATAAAACTCCACGGTTGTATTGGGATAAGATAGATAAGATAAGATATGTTCTGACGGTGATTAGACAAATTGCGAAACAGTCAACTCATGCAAGGATAGCACACAGAGCATAAACAACAACACCTATAGAGTTAAAGAATCAGAGACCAAATAAGTATCCTGTCAAAGCTAAGCAACACCTATGATTTTGCCATTGGAGCTTAAACAGGAACAAACGAGAAGGAAAAAAAAAGTGTGATAATTATATGTGCAGTTCTGTACGGTGCGACTGGGGATTTTTTTTGAAAAACGGATTAAACTGCTTGCAGCCTGCACATAAATTATGCTAACAAATTGTACTCTACAGATTAAACAGATCAATTAGGGAACCCAATATACATTATGAAAAGTGAATCACCACCAGATAATGGTGATAGAAGTAAAAAAAAATACTATATAAGTAAAAATATCAAAAAAAAAAAAGGTAGGTGGATAAAGAACAAAAGCCAGATAAGGGAGGCCATTGAACAAGAATCATTATAATAGGAGAGGGAGGAACGAAATAAATAGAGACTAGAAGGAAATATATGAGAAAAAAAGATGTCAGATAATAATATAATACATCAATTAAAGAGAAGAGGTAGGAATCTAATCTTCTTCATCGAATTTAGGAGCCAAGTAGAATCTTAAGTAACCACCAGCATCCAATTGATATTCAAACAAGGCAGGGGTTTTATCGGCCAATTTAATAGTAATGGTACTTGATAAAGCAGTAGCCTTGATAATGTCGGATAAATATTTCAAACCAAAAGTTAAATCAACGGGTTGTTCCAAGTTGACTTTAACTGATTCTTCAGGATGATCGGTATCAGTGTAAGGTTTTAAAACAACAGACCCAGTACCACTTTCACCTTCAGAAGTGAATTTAACCGATTCTTTAGTAACAATGATGTTTAAAGATTCACTCAAGTTTTTCAAATCACGAACAATTTTGGCAAATTCAGAAGATGGCATATTTATAACACTATCATATTGCATATCGTCAATTTTCAAGAATTCAGAATCAATGTCCATCAATTTTAAAGAATATTCACTGACTCTTTCCTTTTTCTTATCTTCGAAAATGGTCATGACACTATCAGGAGAATCCTCAGCCAATAAAGTTAAGTAATCTTCGTTATTACCACATTTTATGATTTTGGAAAAACTGTCCAAATCAATACCCAAGGTGATGTCTCTATCACATCTATAATCGGTGAAAGCAGTTTCACCCACCAATAAGGAAACCAATAAGACTCTGGAGTCATCAACTGCTTGGACAGTAATACCATGTTCGGTACAATTGAAGTTACATAATTTAACACAGTCTTTAACTGAGTCAACGATTTTCTTCAAAAGACTAGCTTCGTCAAATTTACCTTCAAGCATTGTGTGTAGTTTGTGATTTATAAGATTGATTGAGATCAAAAAGTATAAAGAAGAAGAAGAAGAAGAAGAAGAGAAAGAAGAGAAATAAGAAATCTGAAAATAAAAATATAAAGACTCGAATGAAAAAAAAAAACGAACGAACGCCAAAATTATGATGGAAAAACGCGTTTCCCTTCTGTCTTTTTTCTATTTCTTTTAACATGTATTTTCATTTGTGTGAGAAAACCGAAAAAGACGTGTTTGTAACTTGGTGAAAACCCAATTACATAAACATCTGTGGTAAGATTACATAAGCTCTAGTTTATCTATAATAAGGTGGATTCAATAAATGATAATTTAATAATACATAATCCTAAAGAATTGAAATATAGAAAGAAAACAAGAGAGGCGTATTGTAATGGGTGATACTAACTACTTTTTTTATCATGCATTTCTTTACCCCATTTATATAAATCTTGTCTGTATCTATCGACCTTAACAATTCCATTTCTGATTTGGGTCAAAGTTTTGATATATTCATGTTGACGTTGAATACCCACTTGTAGATAATTGATTAAATCTTCTTGGATATTGGTTAAATCATCATTTTCTTCACTGATGGTTTGAGCTTGATGAGATTCATAAACTTCCAAAGCTTTTGGTAATGCAAAAAATGGATCGGATACTTTATCATCATCATTAGCATCTTCACCAGGGTTCTTAACTTTAGATTGAATGTTGTCTTCATTCTGAGATATGGAAGAAATAGAACCACGAGTGATTCTCTTATTTTCATCGAATACTTCGTCTTTCTTTTCTGACTCTGGTTGATCCTGTTTTTCAGCATCTCCTTGTTGTTCTTGATCTCCGATATTTGATATACTAGTATTGGCATTAGTGGCTGATTCATCATCTTGAACCAAACCATGATCGTATTTGGCCAATCCCAATTGTTCTTCAAGAAGATAATACCAATCTTCACCATTTAAAACTTGTAATAATTTATTTAACCAATTTAGATTATTTTGTTCAACCTCAATTAAGTCGATTAATTCTTTAGCAAGTTTATTTAAAACATTCAGTTTGAAAGTTTTCAGGATTGCTGGATGACTTATAATTTCTGAAGGATGAGATAAGGGACTTAAAATTTCGGTTAATTTTAATTTGGCAAAAACATTTTCTTCATTATCACTATCATTATTACTATCATCATCATCGTCATCTTCGTCATAATCATCATCCACGAAACCTTCATCATTAATGTCATTTAATTTATTATCGTTGTTTTCTTCTCTAATGATTAATTCATCCACTGGTTTATCAATACGTTTCAGTTTTTTCTTATTCAGTTGTTGATCGGTTATTGATTCGTAATAGTCCGACCATTTACGTTTATTACGGAAGTTGTGACGTTCGATTGATTCATTGGTTAATACAAAATGGCTTTCACCATCGTATTCAACCACTTTTGGATGTAAAGCAGCAGGATTATCAATGGCTGACAATGATGACGATAATTTGTTACTTCGATTATTATTAGACGATGCAGGAGATGAGCCTCGAGCAAGGACTGCCTGTTTGAAACGAGATATCACGTCAAGTGAATATCCATCTAGGGATGTAGCGGGCATGATGAAGTATGAATAAAGGTGATTGATGAAAAGTCGATGGCTTCTTCGTTTTATTTTATTTGTATTTTGCTTCGTTTTAGATTTCGCTCGGGAAAAAAAAAAAAAAAAAAAGGGCAGGTGGAAAAGAAGGAGTGAAGGACTGCAGATAGCACCACCCATACACCATACACAAATCATAGATGCAAGACATACTATTAAAGTATATAAGAGTTAACTAGAAGAATATAAGTGAAAAGATGCTAGGATGCTAAATGTATTAGGAAGATTAAATAATTTGTTGATTTGGGCTAGTTAAATTTGGTAAGAAAGCAATTCTTTTACCCAGTTTATCCAGTAATGGTAAGATTAATCTAAATGCATCATGGGTATTTAAATAATAACGATATAATCTTTTAGTTCTCATGAACCCCAAACTTTCGTATAAATTAAGGGCTCCTTTATTGATGACCTCAGTTTCCAACATTATTTCATCAATATTATCCCAATTAATCATATTTTGAATGGTTAAATTAACTAAATTACTGGCAATTTTCCGATTTCGATAAGTAGGATCAATGACAAGCATACCAATGTAGCCTCTCATTCTAACTTCACGATGGGGTTCACATTTAGATATGATTACTCCAATAATTTGTTGGGAATCACTAGATGGATCGTAAACAATATAACAATACTGGGGCCATTGGTTTAAAAAATACCAATAAACATAGATTGAATACGGCTCCAGTAGATGATCAGCAATCAAATTGGATATTTGTTGAAATTGTTGTTGAGATGAAGGATCAAATTGATGATAATTTAACTCGTTGATGGTTTTGATAAAAGTCATGGAAGCACAGTAAATATTATTATCTTGAGGATATGATTATAGGATATGATTATAGGATATGATTATAGGATATGATTATAGGATATGATTATAGGATATGATTATATGATTATATGATTATATGATTATGTTGAGATATGACTATACGATTATATGATTATATTGAGATATGATTATATGATTGTATGATTGTATGATTATATGACTATACGATTATATTATTGATTATCAAGTTGGGTTGTGTTTAACTTTTTGCAGTAATGCAATCAAAATGACTATTAAATCAAACCTTATGAACAGAAACTGAAAAAAAAAATAGAGGAGAGAGAAGAAGAACGACCATTACGTAAGGCTGTTGGCCGTGATGACATAATCAAACAACAACAGCGACAACACCAAAAAATCAATGACATAATAATGTATGACGAACCTGCATACACTGCTGGTATTACCTCACGTTTTTTGTTCCTTCCAATTACTATTATGAGCACCTGATTAATATGACACAAAATTAACTACAAGAATTGACAAACATCTGATTCTTAATTAACAATCTTCCAATTCATTTTGTTTCAAGTAATTACTATTACCACGTAGATAACTGGTATGATTATATGTAGTATCACTAGTATCAGTACCAGTAATATTACTAGTACCAATACTGAATTGCTATTGCTGTGTACAAAGGTGTTAAGTGTTCCCCTCCTTTCCGACAATCTCCAGGGGTGTAGACACTAGAGGATTCCGACTGAGGCCGGGACACATTCACTACAACTACGTGGGGTTATTGATTGAAAATGGTGAATCTAAACGTAATGAGGTCGAAGAATTGGACAAATTTACACAATGTCCATGTATGTACATACAAGGTAAATTCAAAGATACATCATGGGATGGAGTAGTCCATCAACTTATGAATACACAATACTGAAAGTGACCAGGTGATGTTTCTTATTTCTTTTTTTTTTTTTCTCTCTTTTTTTTTCCATCAGTTGACATGAAAAACAAAAAAAAAAACAAAAAAATGTATGAAGAATTGAGACAGTCGACCAAACCGGAGGATTGTGATCCTTTTTTCAATTATTTTTATTTTTTTTTTTTGTTTTTGGCTTGTTTCGGACTTTTTTTTTTGTTTTTTTGTATGCTGCAGCGGGATAACACTGGCAACATCCTATTATTACAACAACAGCACCTTATTCATGAAATCATAATTCCATCATGTAATGTACCAATTTGAACCAACCCACTCACCCATAATATCATCCTTTAACATCATATGTTTGCTTTGACTGAGTGTAGTTGATCTATGATTTCTATTGCGACAGCAAGGAGCAAAAGAAACTGTAGCACCCATTCATTCTCAGTAGCAATTTTTTTCACATACAGACAGAAAAAAAAAAAAAAACAGAAAACCAAAACAAAAAAGAAAAAAAAAAAAATGAACGAAGCAGAAGACAATCATTATACAATCAATAGTTAAGATAGTAGTTATTCCGGATTAATGTAATGAATTTTGTGTTAAT
>JAJMSM010000066.1:18942-31567 GCA_030578475.1 Hyphopichia wangnamkhiaoensis
TTTTTTTTTTTTTTTTTTTTTTTTTTTTTTTTTTTTTTTTTTTTTTTTTTTTTTTTTTTTTTTTTTTTTTTTTTTTTTTTTTTTTTTTTTTTTTTTTTGTTTTTCGTGCTGTGATTTTTCTTCGCCGATTTTTCTATATAAAGATTGCCAATTCCTCCTCAATTGCTTATAAGATTGATTCAGAACTTTTCTTTTCTTTTTCTTCTTCTACTCTTTGTCTATTAATTAATTATCAATTAATTATTATCATATATCTTATCAATTACAATGCCTTTAAACTTATCTAGAAAATCCGGTGTCATTTACGGTGACGATGTTCGTCAATTATTCTTGTACGCTCAAGAAAAAGGTTTCGCCATTCCAGCCATCAACGTCACCTCCTCTTCCACCGTGGTTTCTGCTTTAGAAGCTGCCCGTGACAACAAGTCCCCAATTATCTTACAAACTTCCAACGGGGGTGCTGCCTACTTTGCTGGTAAAGGTGTTTCCAACGAAGGTCAAAATGCCTCTATTCAAGGTTCCATTGCTGCTGCTCACTACATCAGAGCTGTTGCTCCAGCTTACGGTATTCCAGTTGTTTTACACACTGATCACTGTGCCAAAAAATTGTTACCTTGGTTCGATGGTATGTTGAAGGCTGATGAAGAATTCTTCAACAAGACTGGTGAACCTTTATTCTCCTCCCACATGTTGGATTTATCCGAAGAAACTGACGATGAAAACATTGCCACCTGTGTCAAATACTTTGAAAAAATGCATAAAATGGGTCAATGGTTAGAAATGGAAATTGGTATCACTGGTGGTGAAGAAGATGGTGTTAACAATGAACACGTTCAAAAAGAATCCTTATATACCTTACCAGAAACCGTCTACAAAGTTTTTGAAGCTTTAAGCCCAATTGGTCCAAACTTCTCCATCGCTGCTGCTTTCGGTAACGTTCACGGTGTTTACAAGCCAGGTAACGTTCAATTGAAACCAGAAATTTTGGCTGAACATCAAAAATACGCCAAAGAACAATCTGGTTCTAAGAGTGAAAAACCAATCTTCTTGGTTTTCCACGGTGGTTCCGGTTCTTCTCAAAAAGAATTCGACACTGCTATCCTTAGTGGTGTTGTCAAGGTTAACTTGGACACTGATTGTCAATTCGCTTACTTGGAAGGTATCCGTGACTACGTCTTAAACAAGAAAGACTACATATTAACCCAAGTTGGTAACCCAGATGGTGCCGATAAACCAAACAAGAAATTCTTTGACCCAAGAGTCTGGGTTAGAGAAGGTGAAAAGACCATGTCTAAGAGAATCACCGAAGCTTTGGAAATCTTCCACACCAAAGACCAATTATAATTTAATTAAATTATAATTTAAAATTATTTCAAAATTCTAATAAATGTTTATGTTTCTCTCTATTTTCTCCTTTTAGTATAGTATCTTTTTTTTATAGTCCTTTGGAATGTGTAAATGAATATTTATTACCGTTAATCCGTTTGTATACTGAAGCAAAAAATAATGAAAAAAAAATAAAAGCCCACGCTCTCCACTTTTTCAGATCAATCGTATCTGGTGATCGCACTCTAATTATTTCCCATAGAAACCTCATATAATGATTCCTCGGATTACTACTTCATTCTAAGCTCCGGTTTCAAGTAACTGGAGACCGGTGTTTTTCGGAATGGGACTGGTTGAGGCACCTCCGAGCTTTATTTATACGGCTTTTACAAGGCTCATTCATGATTCGGTAATTAGGTTGTTTAATTAAAGGTCTAATATACAATTCAACAGTAGTGTTGATGAGTTTGTTTTATTTACATTCTATTTACACGTTGAAAATTAATCCATTATGATGATTTGATGATAATTTTAATTTCCACCTTGATTGTTCTCTAGATGAGTTCTTATTTTCTGGTATTCGGGCATATTACTAAAAGGATTTATTCCCTTTTCTTTCAAATCCATTCCTATTAAATAATTGGCCTTGACATATTTTGAAACACATCTATCAACGCATGAAGTTTCTCCAGTATTCAATTCCCCTTCACCGTACTCATGAGCAAGACATTTCTTTTCACATGTACTTAGAAGTCTATTGAAAGTTTCTGCCATGGCATTGAATTGAACTTCAGCCATCTTGATCTTGGTTGGATCAACATTAACCACCGAATATTGGGAAGTATTCCCCATGAATAACGACATGATGAATTTATGCTTATATATGCTGGACGGACAAAGACTAGCCAGAGAACGGAGCAAAAAATAGCCAGGATTTCAAACCGAGAGGATCAAGCTGATATATGTGAACAACACGATCTGAATGCAATGATGTAGGTACCGAATGACAGAGGAATAATGATGATGATGGTCTCAGTATAGTTTTTCATCGAACTTTTTTTTTTTTTTTCATTTTTTGTCAACTTTTTTTTTGTTAGCCTTTTTTTTCCCTCTTTTTTTTTTTTTTTTTTTTTTTGTTAGTGAGGCTCACAAATCCCTTCTTCGGATTAGAAGATGCAGATAGACTGATGATTTTTTTTTCACAATAGTTGCAGTATTGTGGTTAAACTCTTAACCATTCATTAAATATAAATATATATATATAGAGGTTGATTTCTTGTTCAATTCAGATAGTTCTGATTGTATTTTCATCATTCCACAATGCACATCCTTCTCACCAATGATGATGGTCCTTTAGATGATAAAGCGAGTCCATATATTAAATATTTGGTAGACGAAATTAACCAAGTTACCGACTGGGACTTATCGATCGTAGTTCCTAATCAACAAAGATCATGGATCGGTAAAGCCCATTTTGCTGGTAAAACTTTGACTCCTAGCTATATTTATACCAAATCAAGTACTGAAGAAGCTAATGATCAAGTAAATCATTTTGAAGGTCCATTTGTTTCACCTCAACCGAAAAATGAAGAATATCAAGAATGGTGTCTTGTTGATAGTACTCCTGCTGCATGTGCCGATTTGGGGATTTATCATTTAAGTAATAACAAATCAAAGGGTCCTATTGATTTGGTTATTAGTGGCCCTAATTTGGGTAAGAATGCCAGTAGGTTATATATTCTTTCCAGTGGTACCGTGGGTGCATGTTTAGAAGCAGCTACTCACGATGTGAAATCAATTGCACTTTCATATGAATATTACAGTTTGAATCATAATCATCAGGTACTAAGAGAAGCTGCTAAAATCTCGGTTAAATTGATTTCAAAATTATATAAGAATTGGAATTCTAATACTGACATCTATTCAATTAATATACCTTTAGTGGAAGATTTGAAATTGGGGAAAACCAAAATCGAATTTGCTCCTGTATCCAATAATTCTTGGAATTCAATATATGAACCTATTGAGGAAGAAGTTTCGGGACAAACTTTATATAAATGGAATCCTGATTTCAAAAAAGTTTATAAAGATAGTTTATTGGTTTCCGAACATTCTGATAATCGAACATTACTTAATAAAGGAGTTAGTGTTAGTCCATTGAAGGCATTATTTCAACTGGTTACTTCTGAATTGGGGGAAATTAAATTAGATGATCATGAAGATCCGGAGGATGAACATATTTTTTTAATCACCATCGATTCCAATGAATATATTTATAAACCATTAGTGGATGCATTTACCAAATTCCCTCAATTTAAAATAAGTGAAGATAAATCAATTTTAGACAAACTTGAACAAAATTCTAATTTAAAAATTTTCCATTATGGTGATTATGAGGATATTGATATTGATATACTTCAATCAAAACCCAACCAATATTTCATTCCTTCATATATTTATCGTAAGAGTTTGATCCGTAAACACTATTTGGCCAACACAATCCACCATTATCGAGTGAAGAACCCACAATCCTCATTAACCAAGGCGGTACCGGAATCTTATCAACTTGAGGTTGATTATGCTGAATTTTTGGATGATGCATTAGATGATGCATACGAATTACGGGAAGAAATTGAACAAGGAGACAAAACCTGGATCTTAAAACCAAGTATGTCTGATAAGGGACAAGGTATTCGATTATTTAATAATTTAGATCAGTTACAAGCAATTTTTGATTCCTTCGAAGAAGAAAAAGACGAAGAAAATGAAGAAGAAGATGATGATAAGAATGGAGTGATTATTTCTCAATTACGTCATTTTATCGTACAAGAATACCAGTCCAACCCACTTTTATTAACTAGTTACGAGAATAAAAAATTTCATTTAAGAACTTATGTGGTTTGTTTAGGAAATTTAAAGGTGGCTGTTTACAAGAACATATTAACTCTTTTCGCCGATACATCATTTAAAAAAGTTGAATTGAGCGATGATGACACCAATCCAATATCGATGGAAGGTCACTTAACCAATACTTGTTTACAAGAATCGGCTTCACCCTTGGTGGTACCATTTTGGAAATTACAAGGTTTACTGGAATCAGATAAATCCCATATTTATCAACAAGTGAAGGATGTCACGGGAGAATTGTTCCGAGCTGCCAGTAGTGTGGACAAAATCAACTTCCAACCTCTTGATAATGCCATTGAAATCTATGGAATCGATTATTTGGTCAATGATGACTTATCAATCAAATTACTCGAAGTCAATGCATACCCTGATTTCAAACAAACCGGGGATGATTTGAAAGAGCTTATTTTTGAATTTTTTGGCCGTGTTGTAAACGAAGCAATTGTACCTTTGGTACAAAACCAACCCTCACTCAATGAAACCAACACTACTTTAGAGGTTGTTTATAACTCATAGGCCACCCTATATAATCTCATAGACTACTTTAGAATTGACTGCAAATTACACATCCGTACACCACAAAACAAATTGAACCCAGTGCACGACCAAGTGAAAATTGTGAAAAAAAAAAAAATAGACAGAGAGAGACAGAGAGAGACCACAAAACTGGGCAAGAAAAAAGCAAATTGCCACAATAAGACCAAAAATAATAAAAGCCGCCACTTAAATTTCTATATAATAGAGTAGTGCAAGCACCAAGTTTTACAGATGAAATAGTACAATCTTGAAAAAAAAGTCATTATTTTAATATAGGAGAGGTTTGTTCAATGCTGGTTGGTTGAATGACTATTTTTATTAGTAGGCTGGTACTTACAAGAAAGAGGAATTAAAATTATAGAGTTATACTTGAATTTGATACTGCTCGTTGTAGATATAGATAAGTAGAGGTGTTTTAGGGAACCTCGTCCAAGAATGAAAAATTCTGTCGGTCAAATAAAGCTCTGAACGTAAGAAAGAAAAAAAAAAAAAAATTGTAGAACGATTGTCGAAGAAACCCATAGAAAAAAAAAAAAAAAAAAAAAGTGAGTGAGTGAACAGAAAAATTTTCTAATTTTTACCGGTTTGATAGATTTTCAACGTTTGATCAATTCATCTATTCATTTATATATATCCATCTACATATATATAAATATATATATATTCATCTATATATAAATCACATTAAAGCTATACTTTTTAACTCCTAACACACGAACCTACCTTCAAGTGACTTCCCCCTTCCGCCCATCCAGCCCATTTTCTCCATCTCAAACGATATACTTGTAACTTACTCTGCCCCTATCGCACACGAGATGTCTACACAACGAAAACAGTATAAAAATCACCTGAAAAGGTTCAATAGTAATAACTCCAATAATAATAGCACATCCTCTCATGAATTGACCAGCTTGGCCGAAATGTTCCCTGACTGGGAAACCGATGATTTATCCGGATTATTATCTGAAAATAATAATGATTTAGAAGTAGTTATTGATTTAATCGTTAACAATAAAGTATCTAAATGGGAACCAATTAAAAAAGAACCTAAAAATAAAAGAAAGGATAAAGAATTCAACGATGATTCAATAGGCTCCAACCTTGTCTCTTCTGATAAATCTTCAGCCATAAATAATGTTTCTTCTTCTGCTTCATCTATACATAATAATGGATCCTCCTACATAAAAGATTCTGATCATAAATCAAATAATACTTCCAAATTCAACAGAGATAAGAAGCCAAATAATAGATCTAAAAGAGGTCCTCCAAATTCAACTGGTGGTGCTACTGGTGGTGCTACTGGTTTAACTCAATCCACCAATAAAAAATCGGATTCTTCAAATTCCAATAATAATTCTAATGCAAATTCTTCTAATAACATACAATCTACATCTACTCCTATAGTAAACTCTTGGGCAGCCGCATTATCTAAAGATAAACCAAAACCAAAACCAAGAGCACAACCTCAACTTGAATCTCCAGTTTCAAAAAATGAATCAGAAATTGATACCACTGATTCAATTCCTACTGCACCAGTTGTTATTGAAGAATCTACCACCACAACCACTTCTACCACTACTACTGTTACTGCTGATAATGTTGAAGAAACTGATAAACCAGAATCTAAACCAGTTTTGAAAGAAGCTTCCATTCCACAACCAAAACAAGGTTCTTGGGCATCTGCCATTACTCCAAAACCAAAACCAAAACCTGCTCCAAAACAATCTCCAGCCACCACCTCTACTCCAGCTACTGATTCAATCATCGCCGATGCCACCACCACTTCCCCAGAAAATATTGCTGCCGAACAATCTCCAATTGTGGAACAAGTTACTGAATCTATTACCGTTGATGCCGTTGAACCAGAACAAATCACCGAATCAGCTCCATTGGTTGAAGAAGTTAAGACCACCGTTGTGGAAGAAACCAAACCACAAGTTGTTTTACCTGCTTCCTCTCAACAAATTAACTCTGTCGGTGTTTCCTTTGGTTCTTTATCATTAGGTGATGATGATAAAGAAATTGAACAACAACCTAAAGAAGTTGACCAAACTACTCAAACCCAAGCTCCAACTCAACAACAAGCCACCCAAGGTCAATCTCAACGTTATAACAACTTGTACAATAACAACAATAACACCAACCGTTATAACAACAACAACCAAGCTTACCAACAATACAACAAACAATCTCAACCTCAACAACAGCAACAACAACAGCAACAACAATCTCAACCTCAACAACAAAGTCAATCTCAACAACCTCAATACGATTACTACAACCAATTCCAACAAAGTCAACAACAATATCCTCAACAAGCCAGCCAAACTTTACCAGGTCAATTTGCTGGTTATCCTGGTCTTGATTTCTCTGCTTACAATCAACAAGCTGCTGCCGCTGCTGCCGCTGCCGCTGCCGCATCTCCAGCCACTGCTCATACCAGTACTTATGGTCAATATAGTCAACCAACTAGTCAAACCACCAGTCAAGGTGGTGCCAGTGGACCAACTGCTGATGTTACCACTGCATCTCCAATTGTTAATCCAAATAGCTTAGTGGCACAACAACAAGCAGCTGCTGCTTTCCAAACCCAAGCCCAAGGTCAACAACCAGGAGCTGCTGCACCAAGTGCACCATTTGGATACCCATATTACAATTATTATTACAATACTCCATTCTACGGTAATGGTGCAGGTTTGGGAGCTAGTCAAACTGGTTATGGTATTGCTGGAGGATTACAACATCCAATGAGTCAACAACATCAACAACAACAACAATCTCAACAACAATCTCAACAACAAGGTGGCCAACAAGCCGGTCAACAAGCTGGTCAACCAAGTGGATCCAGTGCCCAACAATCAGGTGGTTCCAATCAACAAGCTGGACAAGCATCCAATGCACAACAATCAGGTAGTGCTAACCAACAACAAGGTGGATCTAACACTACTGGTCAACAAGCTACTAGCCAACAAACCAATGGATATATTGGTAATAATGCTGGTGGTATTAACCTGCAATATTATGGACAACCCGGAGGGCAATTTGGCTCTCGTGGTGGATACCCTGGTTATAATGGCTATCCACAACTGCAACCTGTTATTCCTCAACAAGGTGGATCACAAAATTTATCTGGTGGTAATAATGATGATAATACTACTAATGCTACTGGTGCAACTGCCACCTCGGCCGCTTCTGTTCAACAACAAGCCACTAGCAGTGGAATTCAAGGTACCCCACAATTCCAACAACCTCAAATTCCTCAATATCCTCAACAACCATTTACTCCTCAATACGGTGGATATCAGCAATATCCTCAATACGGTGGTTACCAAGATACCAACCAATACCGTGGTTGGTATTAGGTCTATGTATAAAGAACCATAATTCTCTCTTTTTTATTTTATTTTATTTTATTTTATTTTATTTTGTTTAACTCATCACTGTTTTTATTATTTTTATTCTTATTATTATGTTTTATATAATCCTGTTATTAATGTCATTTGATTAGATTAAGTGTAGTGCGAAAGTTGCAAAAAGTCACTAAATGTAAATCTCTCAGTGAGTGGTTGGAAATAACACTATGGCCACACACGTGACCGACCCCGTATATGTACCACCAGCACAGGTAATAAATACACATAATACATACAGATAATAAATACATATAACATAAATACATAATATGGATTGATTAGAATAACCAATAAATGATAGTAATACCACATGCAAGCAATACATTTATATAGGTCGATTAGTGGCCTAGTTCACAATTTCAGTGGGGTCCTACTAGTAGAGGTTTATTGTATTGATTATAGCCCCTCTCTCTGTTTTTTTTTTCTTTCTTTCTTTTACCAGCATTAATTATAGACTTGTATGTGCACAGGCAGTGAGTAAACGTGAGCACTAACTAAACAGGAGTGCGCCCATAGTTATTGATTAACTGATTACTGTAAACAGTGAGTGCACTTACTTAATTAGGCGAATGCCACCCAATATGGCGGGCCAGCGTAAACCTGTGCACACCTGTGTTAACCCGCACTAGGTCAATTTTTACTAAGGCAAAATTAACTAGGTAAAATTCCCGCACCAAAATTCTCATACTTTCGCTCAGTGAGAAATATATATATAGTGAGCACTACTACTACTATTACTACTACTACTACTCTTTTTTTTCTCCCCCAGTCTTTTTAGTTTAATACTATTAATTATACACCCTTACTATTAAATTAGTATGTATTCACTATAATCAAGTACCCTCACTAGTATAATTTTTTTTGCAATCCATCATTCCTCCCCATCACCACACATAAATATACACATATACACATACACACATGTATATACACATGTACATGTATGTATATACATAGATGTATCCAGTTGATTGTATACATCATACAACTACTCTTCCATCAATTGCAATTGGTTTTGAAGAGTCATGATGCTCAATACATTTAATCGACTGCGAAATTTTCCCACCCCCATTATCAGCAAGACAATTACACCTGATCCAATACAATTGAACGATGAATACTAGGTTTAAATTGTATCTAGATATTGGATATGTTTAAATTTTGAAGTATCATTTCAATTTCTAGTTTTTTTTTTACAAAATAGGTGGGAATCGCTATATACCCCAATTTTTTTTCCTCCTTAGTATATGTTTGCTAAGTGAGCTGAACCAATGTGTGGTGCTGGCGTGCGATGCACAAAAATTATCTTGGTACAAAAAAAAAAAAAGAGAATGAGAGAGAGAATGGGTGTCCTGTTTTGGAAGGGTGCGCGGTTTGTCACCTTATTTCAGTTGTCAATCATTAGATTATGAATTATAAAATACTGCAATACAAAAAATTATAACAAATGGAAGCCTTAGACGCGTTTGTTTATATTTTTGTTTATGTTTTTATAATTTGTTGTTTGGCGTATTGACTTTTGATAATGGTGTATATTTATATGGGAACACTCTTGCACTGTCTATCTTTTTTTTAAGTCTTTTTTTTTTTTTTTTTTTTTTACAACATAATACTAACTATTATATATTAGAAATGTCATCCGAAAGAAAGAGATCTACCAGAAAGAAGAAGGACCCTAATGCTCCTAAGCGTTCCTTATCCGCTTACATGTTCTTTGCTAACGAAAACAGAGACATTGTCAGAGCTGAAAACCCCGGTATCTCTTTTGGTCAAGTCGGTAAATTGTTAGGTGAAAAATGGAAGGCTTTAAATGCTGATGAAAAAGTTCCTTACGAAAATAAGGCTGACGCTGATAAAAAGAGATATGAGAAAGAAAAGGCTGAATATGCTAAAAGACAATAAACGTGTTTATCCATAAATGAGTTTATTAGTATATCTTTTTTGTTTAATTCTGTCTCCCTTTTTTTTTTGTACCATATTTTTTAAAAAATTGCTGATTCAATTGTCTATTACTTTAATTTGATGTTTTCTCTTATTTTGTTTACTATATGTATCTTTCAATTATATAAAGTATATTTGAAAAATAACAACTGTTGATCATTGAATGAGATTCAGATTTGGTAAATGAATTATTGCTTTTGCTGAGTTAATGGAAACGGGGAATTGAATACAATTTTTTGTATTTGTTATTATATTGAAGTAATCACTTCAGTTTTATTTTGTTTATCTTCCGTATATGTGTTATTAGTATCAATATATATGAATTACTTCTCATCTTAAATTACGTCACATGCCCCCCCCCCCACGCTGACAGGATATAGACGTAGATCCGTACATCCAAATGGAAAAATGCTTGCGAATTGACAATTATCCGAAATTAACATCCATCAAATATTTCACCAGTTGCTCTACTCCCCTTGTTCTTCAATTGCACACCACCAACCATGCCTCAATTACCCCTTCCCTCGTATAACGACGACCCTAAATCGTTTGCTTATCCCACTGTTCACAAAAGATGGCCCACCATCATTGAAGGTGCCATTAAGGATATTAGATCAGCAATTAATCAAGCTCCTGATCATCAGCAATCAGGTAAATTGATTATTGATGATTTACAACATTTATTAACTGATTTTATTGCGGACAAATCAATTGAACCTTTCACTGAAGCTGATTTAAAATTAAATCCAGATTTGTCCCATTATAATGATCATTTCAATCAATTACAACCAATTAAAAAAATCACCTGGTTAACTGGTCCTTGGTTATATTTGGAATGTTATTTATATCAATTGATTAATTTGTTCTTCTTGAAAAGTAACGATTCTTTTTGGCATAAATTTGATGTGTTCAATGTCTTGAAAACTAACACTTTCAAACAATCAGAAGTGGGGGTTTTGGAATTATGTAAACGGTATCAAATTTTAAACCAACAATTAAATAATCAAGATAATGCCATTGATAATGAAACTTTGAAAATTTTATTCACCGAATTCATTGATATTTCATTATGGGGGAATGCCACCGATTTATCCTTACTTGCTGGTAATGTTACTCTTGAAGATATTAAATCAGTTCAAGGTGCTGAAGTTCGTAAAAAGAATGAAGAAAAAATCATCGTTAATGATTTATCAACTGCTTGGAATCATTTTATTAATAATAATACGGGAAGAATTGACATTGTTTTGGATAATTCTGGTTTTGAATTATTTGCCGATTTATGTTTAACCTTATTTTTATTAGATTCAAAATTGGTTTCTCAAGTTCATATTCATTGCAAAGAAATCCCCTGGTTTGTTAGTGATACCATGCCAAAAGATTTTGATGCCTTATTGGGCCAATTAATTGACCCCCAATTTTATCCTGATATTCATAAAAATAAAGATGATGCTAATTCAATTAAATATCTTCATACTCAATTATCTCACTATTATTCTCAAGGTAATTTAATTGTTAATCATCATCCTTTCTGGACTTTATCCTATAATTTTTGGGATATTCCTCAATTTAAAGATTTATATCAGGATTTATCGAAATCTTCCTTGGTTATTTTTAAAGGTGATTTAAATTATCGTAAATTAACCGGGGATTTACAATGGGATCCAACCACTTCTTTCCAAACGGCTATTCAACAATTGGCTTCCTCTAATTTACCCGTTCTTGCCTTAAGAACTTGTAAAGCTGACGTTGTGGTTGGATTACCTGTCGGATTAAATGAAAAATTAATCGACGTCTATAAAAGTGAAGGTAACGAGGTTGGTGAATTTTGGACCTCTTCCGGTAAATGGGCCGTCATCAGTTTCTCTGATGGTTCTAAATAGATTCTACTAAAGCTTTTTATTTTATCATATGTTCTTATACATTTATTGTTTATTAAATATATATTATTATACAATTAGTAATATACAATTACTCATAATTCTCCCGCTTTTCGGGAATTACAAGCAACAATCTTGAATTTTTCAACATTAATTTCATTATCTCCTCCATTATCTCCAGTCGAGGTAACATCTGTCATCTTAATTATAACATTTTTAATTATAAATGTCCAAACATCATCACAAAATCGATAAGTACTTAAATCTCCTTTAAACGTTAATTTGGATTTGGCAATACTAGCTTCGGGCTTTAAAAATTCCGATATGATTCGGTCAAAATTATTCAATATTCTCATGGCCAATTGTGGTTGGATTTTTTCATCCAATATTAACGTATCTAAAGCTTCTGCTAACGTAAGTCCTAACGTGGATCTTCTATAAAGCTCGTAATATGCTGGAGTACTCATTTTTAATAATTAAACAAAAAAACAAAATAAAGAAAAAAAACTATTGAATGTGTTACGATGATAATTGGAATATGAAGTGGCAAAAGAGGTCTAGGGTATTTGATGCAATGGGGTATTTATGGTATGCTTATCAAGCTTAATGGTTATTACAATTTTG
>JAJMSM010000066.1:31667-55853 GCA_030578475.1 Hyphopichia wangnamkhiaoensis
AAAAAAAAAAAAAAAAAAAAAAAAAAAAAAAAAAAAAAAAAAAAAAAAAAAAAAAAAAAAAAAAAAAAAAAAAAAAAAAAAAAAAAAAAAAAAAAAAACCACAGATGATGAAAATAGTTACTACTTCTTCTTTACAACTCTTCGATAACAATGCTGGACAGTGGTGCCAAAAACCAAACGGTAGGTCAAAAGTACCGAAACGCAGTTAAACAGCATCAGCAGCTTTTCACCAGCTCAGAACTGGTGATTACTAGAAAAGATTCAGGTTCCTACCAATCCAGACTTAGTCATCTCATTGGAGAATTCAATGCAATACAAACAATTGTTGAAAGACTAAGTTTATTTAGTGATAATGAGTCAATCGACGAAATAAACGTCAATTACATTCCATTTGCAAATGTCAATTATTATCTAGGTACTCTTTATATGAACTATTTACTTGATCTTAAAGGTAATGCTGATATTGATTCTCAACCAGATAAGCTCATCTATAAATCGAATAACTTATCAATTGCTAAAAATAAAATAATTCATTTCTTGGTCCAATTACAAACTTTTGGCTCCCATGTTTTGCAACCAACTCAAATTGCTCGACTCAACTCATTCAAAGAGCTTTATAATCCTTCATTTGATGAAATTGTATCATATAATAATAATCCCACGTTGAAACGAGCCGAAAAAATTTCCAATTATAAATTAGAAAAAGAATTATTAACAAAATTACAAATCCTAAATGAATATTATGATAAATATAATGATAATAATGACTCTGATGATGCTGATGATAATATTTTCCAGAAATTCGATGAAGAGATCATAAAAAGTATTTTTATTGATCAATTACGTCTTCATTCAATTTATGCATTCAATAATTTAGAGCTCATCACAATGGAACTTCAAGTATTGTCAAATAGACCAAAAATCCCCAATAAAGCCCTTCCACCTCCCAAATCTAAATCTGAATTACCGGGAGATTATGGTTATACTCCAAGATTAGAATCATTACCTTTCAAGAAGAAAGAATTCAATGACCTTATTTCTAAGCAAGGTAAGATCTTACAACCTTTCACCATCACTTCCAATAAACAAGACCTACGTAAAAAGGTTTTTGGTACGGGTCAAGTATTACCGTCGATGACAGTTGAGGAATATCTTGATTATGAATTAGCAAGCGGTAAGATGATGAAAGATGAAGTCAAAGACGGCCCTATAGGTAGTGAAGATGAAGACAGTGATGCTTATGATAGTGATGTACAACTAGAAAAAAGACAATGGGATGACTGGAAGGATGAAAATCCCAAAGGTAGTGGGAATATGGGTGCTAATCTAGGTTAGACTTGTTTATAAACTTGAATTGCATATTTACTTTCATTTTATCGTTCGTAGTAAGAAAATAAAAAAAATTAAGTTCAATATGTTTATGAAAATATATACTATTATACAAAAAATCATGACTGCATATCATGATCTAATAACTTTAACCATTCATAATACTCAATGGTGATTTGATCAAGGTTAGTTATGATCGTTTCATTGTTTTGATGCTGGCTCACTAACCATTTATCGTTATCATCACTAAAACTCTTCAAGCAATTAATAATGATAATATAGACCTCTAAAATTTTCAAATTATATTGCTTGATGTCCTCACTACTACTTAAAGTGAGCAAGTTAGATTGTTCAAATTTGAAGCGAGTAATAAACATGTATAACGCTTCGATTGCACCTCTTTTATCGGCGATATCTTTTGAGTCTAATCCATTAGAAGGCCCAAATAATCTCCAAGAATATAAATATTCATAACATTTTAATGACTTGGCAATTGTCAACTCACTATTGGCAACTTCCAAAATTATAGAATCAATTAATAAAAAGTTATCCTTATATAATTGATTCTTTTTCGGTGGGAATATAACTGATATTGACTTGTGAGCAATCAATCCATTTATAAATTTGAAAAATAATGATCTGAATATCTTCTTGGACAATTTGGACTGTAAGTTCAATAATGAATCATAAATCAAATCGTAGTTGGAAATTTCTAATGCCATTTCAAAAATATTCATATAAAACTCCTCAAGCTTCAATTTGATTAACTCTTCATCATGACCATCAGTGGCACTTTCTCTAATGGTTGAAATGGCAATGTTCTCGAATTTCAACGCAATGTCAATGAATTCAGTTTCGGTCTGTGAACTAGTAGCCGTGATCGTGGTTGTACCTGATTCAGGATGAATAACTTTTTGAAGGTGGGAATGCTGGCGACGATAATATGATATTTGTGCTTTTGATAATTCTGATAATGAATGATAATAATTATACTTAAGTACCAAGGGGTTTGAGTCATCAATAAATATCGAGTCTAAGAATGACTTTATATTCTTATTGCAACTTAAAGAACTTAACAACTTGGATTTAACGGTCTTGTTATTATTCTTTTCAAACACCTCGTATGTTTCGAAAATTTTGAAAAACTCAAGTGGTTCGTTATTTATCAAATGAACTAACCCAATCAAGAATTGGTCAATTGGCTTTGATTTGTTTAATTTCTCAAATATTTGCTTTTTGATAATTAATCCCTCGTTGTGATTGATTAGTTCAGTGATAATGTCAACAATAAATCCACTGTAATTTGTAGCTATAACCTTGGCGTGGAAATAGTCATAAGCATCGTTCAATTTATTATTATAGATTAAATCACGAACTTCACCATTTTTATTGACTAATGCTGACCAAAATAATGAATACTCTAAATTGTTTAATTTCTTTGATTCAATACGACTATTGTTCAGACCACTGGTGAAAGATGTATTGAGTACTAATTCAACGACTGCGTAGGTACCTAATTTATCCACAATCTTATTGACTAATAATAAGACTTGCTCGTTTGCCTCACAAATCAAAAACAAGACCAATAAGTTCAATAAAATAGTTTCATGCTGGAACTTAATATTCCTAAAAGTAATGATCGTATTGAGTTTGGATAATAATCCTAACAGTTCCAGTGAGCTAGCATCTGCGTCAACATTTGTATTTTCGATAGGCTCGATCAAGGAACTAATGACTTCAATCACGTTCGGAATACTTTCTAACTCATTCATTATGCTCTGTGCTTCATCATCCCCTATTCTATTCACGAGATAAGTGTTATATAGCTCTGTTGCTTTTGAAGCGTCTATTTTAGGGGCATCTGAAAGACTTTGGTAGAGTTTGTTGTAAGTTTTTGTAGATAACTTTTTGGTCAAACTATTGAGTAATTCAGCGAGTCTTCCTTCACTTGTCCGCTTCTTTTGAACAGGGAAAGTCTCGTAGTAATGTGAAGCTCTGATTATTCCAATTCCATTAGTTTGTAATTCTAGCATCAAAGACTGATTAGTTAATGATAATGATAATGCTTCTTGGCCCGATTTCTTGAACTCTTCGCATAACAAATCCAACTTGTACCATGAACCTCTACAATCAGTGAATGAAGATGCATTAACGGTATCATTGACCACTTGGCGGAGAGGAACTTTTTCAAAATTCTTGATTGTTTCGAGGTTTATATGCTTTCTAAAAATGTTAAGTGCAGTGGCTATTGTCAAGTTATCATACATTCCGGAGTTTAAGATCTTGTTAGCATAATATGTAATATCATGCTGAGGTGAAAATTCATTTAAAGAATTAGCTTCGGCGTGAGATAAGTTTATTGAGGTAATAGAACCATTGTTAGCATCCAAAAGATATGAAACAATAACTGACGACGTGTTAGACTTCCACAAAATATGATATCTAATGGTGTCTCCAAAATGTTGAGTTTGGTAATCTTGAATCAACCAAATCAAGCTATAATTTTGGCTTTGTTGGTTTCCGTCTAATGGAACTGAACCAGATGCAATGAGCACATTTGGAAGATCTGGTTTGAATGACAAATAATCAACTTCAACTAATTGTGCTTGGGATGGGGCCCCTATTATCTCCCATGATTTAAACGACATTCCACTGCCATTCTCTTGCTTCGAACCAGTAGTGAAGTAAGCGGTCAAGAATTTCTTTCCTGATGTAGGATTTTCTATCACTTGAAGATATTTTCTGGATACAGATGTAAGCCAGACAGATGAAGTCAGATCCTCATCTTGATTCAATTCAATTTGGGATGCGACTTGATCGCGAGTTTGTAGATTCCAGACTTTCAAAACCTTAGTGACGGATAAAGTGATGACTATATTTTCATTTATGGCGATTAAATCCACGATTGAGTTAGACGAGATACCATCTAATACTATGTCCTTTTTGGATGATCTTTTGAATAGACCATTGATGAAATTCAACGGTAAAACATAAGTGGAATTATTAAAGTTGAAAACATCAAATGCTTCCAATGGATGAGGTCTACGAAAATATAATAGACCGCCATCTTTCAATGATACAAAGACGTCATTGGGGCTGGTACTTTTAACCAAGAAAGGAGATGATCTAAGCTCAAATGAATAAGGCACCGAGATGTGACCCCATGTTCCAAAATTATCTAAACTTAATCTAGAATGTGCATTGTCATTGATGATGAAGTCATCCAATTCAATTTGTAGAGTGATGAGCAAGAAATTCTTATCGACTAAGTCAATTATTAAAGCTGGTTCATTATCTGGGCCAATAGTTGTTGATTGGACGGTTAATCTACTGCTGGATTCGATGGAATTGGGTAATGAGATATGTAAACTTTGAAATTTAAGATTCAATCTGTTTGGCTGAAGCAAAACAGGAGTGAGAACGAGGGTCTTTAAATCATTCAACACACCATAGGATATATAATCCACAAAGAATGAGCCTAGCTTGCTTAAATCCACTATATTACCTGAATTGAGAGTCTTAGCTGTGAAGGCTTCATCAGGAGTAAGAGATTCATGTTCTTCAGGATATCTCAAAGGTAACCTGATATGTTTAACAGGCAAATGATCCGAATATCCTGAGATATTCGAGACCGAGTAAGACTTATCCATGCTGCTCTATTATGGAAGCAATTCAGATCAAAGTTTTAAGGAAGTCAGCTTATTATGATTTATTGAATCTTTGTTTTTGGTTTTAAGTTTGTTTTTTTTTTTTCTTTATAAAATTCTGATGAATTTTCGAAGTTCAATTTATTTTTTTTTTTTTCTTTCGGTTTTTTTTTTTGTCTCTTCTTTTTTGGTGTGCGACAAACATTTGAAAGATAGCATCAATAACTAAAAGATATCATAGTTATAATTATATCATCTTTCCTGCTGTTGGGACCCATAGCATTATATACAAGATGTCCTCGACCATCTTTTATAAATTTCTTCATCAGAAGTCACAATCGACTATACATTTTGACGGAACAGGGATAAATGTGTTTGATTTGAAACACGAAATTATACTACAGAACCAGCTAGGCCAGGGCCAGGACTTCGTTTTAAGAATATATCATTCCGAACAACCAGATATCGAGTATGAGAACGATCAGGATGTAATCCCAAGATCTTCATTTGTTCTAGCAAGACGCTCTCCTGCATCACATCGGGGAGGGAGGTTTCAAAATGCTGCCAGATATGTTAGTGGACGACCTCGAATAAATCGTAAAGTCATTAATAATGCCAATGCCTCAGCTGCTAGTGCGGTAACTAACGCCAATGCGTCCAACAAGTCAGATGCTGTGATGGATGAAAACATGTCTGAAGAAGACAGGATCAAGATGATGTTTGAAAACCAATCGAATGCCTGGGCACAAACTCAAGACGAATTATCTACCCATAAGATGATACACTTCAAACCATCGGCTAATGGTGCTGCTGCTGCCGAGGATCTTCCTCCTCCTGGTTATATGTGTTACCGATGTGGTGCCAAAGATCACTGGATTAAAAATTGTCCTACAAATACTGATCCTAATTTTGAGGGTAAAAAAATTAAGAAGACTACAGGTATTCCCAAATCATACTTGAAAACAATTTCAAAAGAGACTTTGGAAGGTGCAGTTCAGAGTGGAGAAGATGGTATCACTAAGAATGAGGATGGTGAATTGATAGATAGTAAGGGAAATACCTATATGATCACCGAAGATGGTGAATATGTCATTGCCATGGCGGATAATAAGACATGGCTCAATTATCAACAGAAACAACAAAATGCCGCCATGAAAGCCAGACAAGAATTTGAACTGAGTTTATTAGAAAAAATTGAAAAAGATCAAAGATTTGAATTCTTGGATCCATTAGCACCAGGGGATACCAAGAGAGTATTACGACCACCAATTGTCATGACTCCCTGTTGTCAAGATAAATCTAAATTGAAAGCTTTGAAAAATTTCAACTATCACCAGCCAGGTTTAGAACAGTTACTTATTGATAATGATTTCCACTGTCCTAACTGTGATACAGAGGATGTTTTCATTGATTCCTTGATACGAAATACAGAATTGGAAAAACAATTGGAAGATTATGCCAAAGAGCTTGGCCTTGAAGATCCATCTGGAGCTGGCCTTAAGAGAAGCGCTGATGAAATTGAAGGGGAAGGCGAGGAAGGAAATGGTGATTCTAAACGCCAGAAAGTTGGTCTACCACTGAAACCAAGCTCATTGCCTATGGTCCCACCTCCCATTCCACCCTTCGGTATGGTGCCGTCAGGAAATCCAGGTATGCATCCATTCGCCATGCCAATGCCTCCACCAATGTTTATGGCTCCTGCACCCAACTTTCAAAGCCCTCCACCAGCATCTGGTAATAATAATCAGCAGCAGCAGCAACAACAACAACAACAACAGAAATAATCCCGTATATAGTTGTATTTATAAAAATTAATGCCATTCTGATTAAACAGTAATACAACTTGTATCAAAAGATTCTGGAACCCTATCAAAATAAACACCCGTACTTCATATTTGAGGGATTACCCGGAAATCTTCGAGAAAAACAACGAGGGAAAAAAAAATGAAAATTTTTGAATAAGTTGAGTACTTATATTGAACTAAGCAAAAAGTTTTAAGTTACTCCTTCTTTTTCTTTCTCAAACTATGATCATTTTTTGCTTCGGCAAGAAGTTGGCATCAACTCCAATACTTTGGGTTCAAAGTGTATGTTTTCTTTTCTTCCTCGATACCCGATGTGCAAGAGAATTTACCTGATGAATGAAATTAAAAATTTTCAAACTAGAGTTTGTGACTACGGAATGATCACAGTTAATGCATGGCTTACTGAAAAATTCAAAACCACATCTGAAAGATTTATCGATTTCTTTCTATTAAGACTTTTTAAGTTTCGATGTACTAACTATTTTTTTCTTCCAGTTTTGAGCTGACGTCGACTTCTTTCTGATGTTCATGGTGATTTTCTTTTTTTTTTTTTTTTTTTATTATATCAAACCGTATGTTATTATATCATCTTCTTAATTAAATTGAATTTGGAATACTTTCAATGATGATTAATCAAAAAGAAAGCTGGAATTACTGGCTGAATCTCTGTGATTGATAAATTTTTGCACCTTTCCTGATACAAAGATTCCAAATTCAATAAGTTTTTGATGCTTTATTTCAAAACAAGTAAAACTAACAATTTAACTAGGTATGTCTAAATGCATGATATAAATTATCTTGGGTGGGTTGAATTTCTATGAGGAATGATTGCACTGGGCACTGAATACTTTATGAGTGACAATGCATAAATGGTGGGCCTCAGAAACCCACCGAAACTGATTGAAATTTACCTCTAAGATAATATTTATTTGTCGTGATCGTTATTTTCATTCTATAAAGGGATATATGTTAACCATTACTTCAATAGATGTTTTATTGGCTTTTGATAAACTAAAGTGCCCTTTCGTTTTTGTCGGAATATTTATTTCGTTCTTGTATTGTATGTATTGGTCCTTTTTTTTATTACACCCACTTAAAATTGGGTAAACGGATAGATGATGATCTCCTAGATGACGAGTCAGAATTTTCGGGATTCCCGTTGATGACAACCTTTTTTTTTATACCATTCATGCAATTCTGATATCTGAAAAATTTTAATGTTTATTACTATAAATCATGAATACTAACATGGATGTTTAGCATGGTCTGAAATTCTTTTATTTTCCAAGGTTGGAAAGAATAAAGTGTTGCAGCTTATGGGTACTATTATCACTATTTGAACTGTTTTTATTGTTCTCTTGTTGATTTCTTTTCGTTTATTAAAGGATGAGTTTGAAAAAAAAAAGACAAGCATATGTCTGAATTCTATAAAGAAGACAAATTTTTTCATGTCTGATATTTACGAAAGAAACCTTCATTGAACTATCAAAATGGTTAAATGGAAGGGCTATTTCTTGTTCTACGGCTTGCATCTTATTGATACGTTGAATTCTTTTGATGGGTTCAATAGTTGGAGGATTATTCAGTCTTTCAAAAGGTATGTTTCTTTTTTCATTCGTTTGTTCTTGTTTTGTTTCTGTTTGTTGTTGTAAATGATGACTTCACCACATTTATCACGACGGTCTACTGCGTATTGGAACTTGTAATTCCTCTACATTGATGATAAACATGGCCTTGACCGGCCGTGGTTCCTGACAAATATTTCGCTTCAGCATCCATATCAAAACAAATTAGTATAATTCTTTCCACGAAAGACAACTAACAATATGCTTTAGAATATATATTGTATTTAATATCAAGTTCTTGGTGGACCATACATAGTATTCTGTGATGACCATTAGTTACGTTGAAAGCATATTTATGAAACCTCAACAAAAATTATTCGATTTGCATGTCAGTCTGATGCGTACATGTATGTCCTCAATTTTGCTCTTGGTGTCGAATGGTAAATATATACTAAAATGAAAGATCAATCCTTGCAATAACTATTTGTAGAGACGACAAACCGTCGGTGTAGATATTTTTGATAAAGCGGAATTTGTGAAAAATAATTTATATTCGGTATTTCTTACACTTCCTGGTTTTCCTTTCTTTTTTTTTTTTCTGTGCGGCGCCCCAAGCTAAATGGAAAATGAACCCCATCGCCTTATAAATGACAAAATATATACAGATAAATATATATATATTGATGAGTTTTTGAATAAATAAGGAAATAAACTGATTGTTATAGAGTTATAGTGCAATGCCATTTCACCTTCCTAAGCATCCGCACTTGCATTCATCAGAGAAGAAAGAGGAGTTGCCCAATTCCATTGACTCACCCGAGATTACTCCTACAATCTCTAATGATCCCCCTTCATACGATGACTCGGTGTCTTCTTCGCCTAGAGCGCAAAGTAATACTATATCTCCCATAGCATCACGACCTTCTGGTGGTGTCTCCGATCCTCCACCTGCGATTACCAAGAGCAGTAGTAGTAGCATCTTGAGAGCTGCAAGTAATAGTGTTAAGAATCAGACCAAGCAAAATGTTCCATATAGACCTTCTCAAGAGCAACAAAGACAAATTGACTTGCTCAATGGTGGCGATAGTGGTATAACACCTTTATCAGCAACAACATCGGGAGCTCATACTGAATACTTCGATGTTCTTCCGTCATTCCAAATGTTCCAGTCGATTTTGAAAAGAGATGATAATCAGTTTAGTGAAAACTTATTGGTGGATCCTCCTGTTTATGGAGACACCACCCATTCATATTCTACTCCTTCTGAATCTTTGACGCCCATAGGCTCAAGAGAAGAAAATGCATCAAACGTTATGGAAAGTGTATCTCAACGACTCAGTGAGTATAATTTGAATGATGAAAATAATCGTGGTTACGATGAAGAGGAAGAACAATATCTTTTCACAGAAGAAGATGTTAACGATGTGCCGCTTGATCAGTTGCCTGGAGATGGACATGAAAATTCCAACGCGGGTACTGGGGGGTTGTCAAGTTCACACGAGACCTATGGACATACGGTACTTGATAATATTGATCGATTACCAAAACTCAACACCTCACCCATAGATATTCAAATATATGTTGCCAAAAAAGTACCTCAGCCACATGCCGCTAATGAATTAGAAACAAGGTTGAAAGAATACACTAGTGGTGATCTAGTAAATGGCTACATAATAATTACAAATAAATCTGATAAACCAGTTGATTTTGGCTTGTTTACGGTAAGCTTGGAAGGTACTGTAAAAGCAATTGAACGAGATTCTGAGGCTAATGATTTTAATTTTCATAAATATAAGAAGGTTCTTATAAAGAAATTTCTCAAGATGTACGACTTGAATGCCAGTTACGGCTACACCCACATCCCAAATAGTGCAGGAATTGAATATGAAGCGTTTACTAATGATCATTATGATGGCTGTCTGCTTGGTCTACCCAATGAGAGAGTACTTTTACCTCATGTGAAGTATAAGAAGTTTTTCACATTTAGGTTCCCGGAGAGGCTTCTTGATAATAATTGTATTGATAATATTTTACCCCACAATCTCCCTCCTCCTTCCATGGGAATGGACAGAGCTTGTTTCCATAATCGAGGGGATTCAGTTCAGCTAAACAAAGCATTAGGTTATGGGTTTTTATACATAAGGGGAACACCTTTACTTACTAGAGATTATGCATTTGACGATATAAGTATAAGTTATACAATAGAGGCTAAATTTATCGATAAACTTGATGCTGATGATCAAAAAGATCCATTATCGCAACATGAAATCAATGACCCTAACAGTGACGCAAACTATGTTATCTCTAAACACAACCAATATTTCTTAAGATTTATTCCTGATTTAAGAGAACAATTGGAGTATTTTAATCAAGGATATGATTTCCTAAGCTCTACTTTTGGGACAATGGGTATAGATGGAAAATTGTTTCAGAATTACGTTCAGTATCAAACCTGGAGATCAATTCACGCACTTAATCACCAAATTGAAAGAGAGATAGATGGTCGTTTAAGTAAAGAAGAATTAACTGAGGATGAAGTTAAGCATAAAAATCTACTCGTGGAAAATCGTGACTTGACCGAGAACACCATGTCACAATTGGAGTTGAAAGATCGTATAACTCGCCAGTTCTATAATGAGCGTGGAAACTCTTGGGAAACAGATGAAATTTTGGAATATCATGACAGACGTATGATAGGTAATCGAGTGCCTATAAATGTTTTTGGCAAGAAAAAGAAGAAGATTCTATCATCTCTTGTACATATTGGGAAACTGAGATTATACGTCCAGGTACCAAGCAAAGCACTTCCCTATTCCTCCCCCAAGCTATTACGTAAATACAACAATGGCAGTGTGACCCCATCAACCTCAGACGATGCTGGAGCTGGTTTCCATCCTATTACATCTATACTTTCCCCACAATCGGTCACTTCTGTATCCTCAAACGGTGATAGTGATCATGGTCTTAATCCCACCTCATCTATGTCCAGTATATCCAGTAACGGGCACATGCAAGAAATATACAATCGACAAGAGAATGAAACTCTTACATCGGTTGATTTGGAGTTGGTATTTGAACCTCTTAGTAATTCATATAAGCCCCCTCTCATTAGCTCCATTGAAACCAATTTGGTGTTTTGGTCTTTTAATACGGAATACCCTTTACCGGTGGAATTATGGTATGACTTTTTTTACCACAATGGTGCCAACATTGACACTAGTAACAATGAGCCAAATCTTGGAGAAGAGGATGATGTTGAAATCACGAGGAGTAACTTACAATCTCTTAAAGATCAGGCTCAGAATTATATTCAGTTCTTAAAAGTCAACAAGACATTCATTTCGAAAAATTCATATCTTTACTTGAAAGCAATCAAAAGTTTGGGAATCAAGAAGGATACCATTAAAGACTATTTCAAGACAATAACCCTGAACACTCATCCCTCGTTATTAAATGATGAATCAGGTTGGAAAGTTAAACAATTACCTAATCAAAAGCTCAAATGGATTAAGACCTTCTCCATACCTCTTATTACTGTCAACAAAAACAACATCACTTTATTGCCTTGTTTCCAGAGCTGTCTAGTGGGAAGGATTTACTGCTTACAAGTAGTAGTCAAATACAAAGGTAGCGGAGGAGACGTTAATGAATTTGCAGACAATATCGTCAAAGTAGACGTGCCAATTTTGGTGGGATGAGCAATCCTTTACTACATACGTGTGTTGCTAATAGTTATTCAGACTGTAATATGCCACTAGGACTAAGAATCAACGTAGTCTTTACATGAATCATCGGTATTTGTAGATCCAAATCAAGTTTTCAACTGTGGTACTGACGTTATAAGAATGAAAAATGTGCAAAAAAAAAAAAAAACTATGGACGTGAGGTCACTGGAGGTGCATGGAGCTAATTATATGCACACCCATCTCTCAATCCGGTAGTCGGGCAGCGTGAAAAAATTTTAGCGCGGTTCGTTATCGTTGACTCATTTCGACAGTGGCCCTCTATAACTTTTTTTTCAAACTCTTCATCAAATAGAAAAATTTTCTACTATATACATATAAACCTGTTTTCCTACCTCTTTTGATTACTACGTTTTTTTTTCGTTTTTTTTTCATTTTCCTTTCTATTCATTCCAAATAGCATCGACACAAAATGCTTAACGCATTCAAAGGAAAGACCACCGGTTTCCAGAATTTATTCAGATCTACCAACCGTTACTTGGCTAGTGCTGCCAGTATCCCCAGCAAGACCTCCCAATTGGATAGAGCTACTTTAACCATTAAGGATGGTCCTGTGTTCAACGGGTATTCTTTTGGGGCCAATAAGAACATCAGTGGAGAAGCTGTGTTCACTACTTCGTTGGTTGGATACCCAGAATCAATGACTGACCCATCCTATAAAGGTCAAATCTTGTGTTTCACTCAACCCTTAATTGGTAATTATGGTGTTCCTTCATCTACTTTAAAAGATCAGTTTAACCTATTGAAATATATGGAAAGTCCTAGTGTTCAATGTATTGGGATTGTGGTTGCTGATGTTGCTTTGAAATATTCCCATTGGACTGCTGTTGAATCATTACAACAATGGTGTCAAAGATCCGGGGTAGCTGCTATCACTGGGGTTGATACTAGACAGTTGGTTAGTTATTTGAGAGATAAAGGTTCTTCTTTAGCTAAAATCACGATTGGGGAAGAATATGATGCTGATGAAGACGCTGCTTTTGAAGATCCTGGTTCAGTTAATTTAGTTCATAAAGTTACTACCAAAGCTCCATTTCACGTTGCATGTCCACCAGAATTTAATAAAGGTATTCATATTGCAGTATTAGATTGTGGTGCTAAAGAAAATATTTTGAGATGTCTTGTTGAAAGAGGAGCTTCTTTAACTGTTTTCCCTTATAATTATCCAATTGATAAAATTGCCAATAAATTTGATGGTATTTTCATATCGAATGGACCTGGTGATCCAACTCATTGTTCAAGCACCATTGAAACTTTACAGAAAACCATGAATAAATACCATGATTTACCAATTTTTGGTATTTGTTTAGGTCATCAATTATTGGCATTGGCTGGAGGTGCTAAAACCATCAAATTAAAATACGGTAATAGAGCTCATAATATTCCTGCTTTGGACTTAATTACTGGTAAATGTCATATTACTTCTCAAAATCATGGTTATGCTGTTGATCCTGAAACTTTAGGAGAAGAATGGGAACCATATTTCACCAATTTGAATGATTTATCTAATGAAGGTATGCAACACAAAACCAAACCCATTTTCTCCACTCAATTTCACCCTGAAGCTAAAGGTGGTCCTTTAGATACCTCATTCTTGTTTGACAGATTTTTCAGAAACATTGATCAATACAAGGCCTCTAATGGATTAAACTTGGGTAATGTTGATAATTCATTATTGGTAGACATTTTGCCTAAACAAAGAGTCATCTAAGCTTACCGTCGTATAGGCTCATCGTATCTTGTCGATGTCACGATAAGAATTCGTCGAACGATAGCAGCTACACAGGAACCAAAATCAAAAAGCAACAACTAGACAAAACAAAAAAAGGAAAAATAAATAAAATAAAATAAAAAAGAAATAAAAACCCAGTATAGATCATGATTTACACGTATATGTCTTATTATAGCAAATAAATATTATAACACACTGTATTTTAATCGGTTTATAATACCAAAGAATAAACATATTAGATAAAAGACCCTAAATAGAAACGCTAAATAGAAACGCGTAGAACGGCTTTTCAATACGATGGATTGTACATACGTTTACTCTTCTATCTTCTGACCGTTCGTTTACGTCGTTTAGCACTCATTCACGGAAGAGGAAGGCAGGTTGTTGTTGTTATCCCAAATTGAGCCAATTGGAACTGCCTTTATAAATCAGGCCATCTGAGTTTCTGTGTCGCATTTTTTTTTCTCTCCTTTTTTTTTGGGTTTGTTAGCGCTCACAGAAACGACAGAATAAAGCTGCTAAAAATTCAAAGATCATCTGATTTGATGAACTAAGGGAAACCGGGCCATTTACCGTGTTGTGTATAGCATGAGGGTTTATTTCATCTGAACGCTATACGACGACTAATATATATATATATATATTTATATATATATTTATATATTTATTTATGTTTATATTTATGTAGCGACTTTAATTGAAACCTTGACTACCGCTCCAGCATCAATTATGGAACTTTTCAAACTGAGTTCATCACTCCAGTATATCATTGATAATGCACAAACACCCTTGGGCAATGCTACGTTAAGTTTAGCATCCACCAACTCATATTTTGATATCTTCAGCAATTTACAAAACCTTGCCTCTAGTGATAAATTTGTATCTCAATTAAACATAGTTGAAAAATTATGGGCTTCGTGGTATTTGTATATGAATAATGATGTATTGGCCACTGGATTATTATTTTTCCTTACTCATGAGCTTATGTATTTTGGCCGGTGTATTCCATGGATGATTATTGATCGTATGCCATTTTTCAGAAAATGGAAGATTCAACCTAATAAAATTCCAAGTAATCGAGAACAGTGGGAATGTTTCAAAGCCGTTATTAAACTGCATTTATTAGTTGAAGCTGCCCCCATTTGGTTATTTCATCCACTTTGTTCAAGTTTAAAAATTTCCGTTGATGTCCCTTTCCCCGCTTATTTTACCATGTTTTGGCAAATTGCCATTTTTTTCGTTTGTGAAGATATGTGGCATTATTGGGCTCATAGATTATTTCACATTGGTTGGTTTTATCGTAAAATTCACAAACAACATCATAAATATGCTGCCCCATTTGGATTAGCGGCTGAGTACGCCCATCCAGCTGAGGTAATGTCCTTAGGATTTGGTACTGTGGGCTTCCCCATTATTTACGCATACTTGGCCAAAAATCATCCTGAGTGGAATATGCCTGATTTACATTTATTTACCATAACCACCTGGATTGTACTTAGATTATATCAAGCAGTCGATTCTCATTCTGGTTACGATTTCCCTTGGTCATTACATCATTTCTTACCCTTCTGGGCAGGAGCAGAACATCACGATGACCACCATCATTATTTCATCGGTAATTATGCCTCTTCTTTCAGATGGTTTGATTACTGTTTAGATACTGAAAGTGGTCCCATTGCTAAAGCGGGAAGAGAAAGAAGAATGAGACAAAAATCAGAAAGATTAGCTAAAAAGAATATCTAAATAGCATCCATACCTAAACTAGTTATGTCACAGCCTAATAAAAGTAATTAATTTGCATCCATACCTAAAGTAGTCATATCACAGCCATCAATAGCTAAAGCAGTTATATCACAGTCATCCATAGCTGAAGTAGTTATATCACAGCCTAATAAAAGTAATTAATCTAATTGTTCACTCTATACGTATTGAAGAGATATTTAACTACGAAGACCCATACTGATTGTTGCGAAAAATAGCTTTAGGGCTGGAGCCCTCATTTCAGTATCTCTGTGCACGTGGCTCTTCGTTTTTTGTTCAAAACTATTTTTTTGCTAACGAAATCCACCACCAGCAAACCGCACTCTACAAAGAAAAAAAAGAAAGAAAAGAAAAGAGAAGGCACCAGCCAACTTTTAGGCAGATTTCCTCACTGTAAAAATTTAAAAAAAGTCACACAAATCAATTTACTTAGGGGAGAAATGGTGCCTGCACATAGTCCTTCTCACTCTCTTTCTTTTTTTTTTTTTTTTTTTTTTTTTTTTTTTTTTTTTTTTTTTTTTTTTTTTTTTTTTTTTTTTTTTTTTTTTTTTTTTTTTTTTTTTTTCAATTTGTTAGTCTCTTCGCTCTCTCACTCAATTTTCACTTGTTTCTCACACTAAACTATCCTTTTTTTTTCCTCTCAGTTTGTAGAAGAAAAAAATTGTATTGAAAAAAAAATTCCCTTCTGGTTGTTGTTAGTCTTCCATATACATTCGGAATATCACCAGTGAAAGTATGTTCTATAGCGTCTATCTAGTCCTTGATATCGTGATTCCATCTTGAAGTGTCCGTCGTTCTGCTCCTTGTTGTCGTTGTTGGAATAAATTAGTGAATGTGGATGATTAAATTGAAGGATGTCCATTAATGTGAAAAATTTTTGTTTTATAAGGAAAATTAACCTTACGTGGTAAATATTGACTGTAATTATCCATCGAAATGCCCGTAATAAGTTGAGTCTACCAGTTTGAATTGAAGATTGATAGCAAGAGATGATTTTTCAAAAAGAAAGAAGAAAGCCAATAAAACCATTCAAATCAAATAATCAAGTGATGAATTCATTTATCATTGATCATCTCATCCCATAGCTAGTATTTTGCCATATCACAGGTTTTGTGGGCACTTTACTCCATGAATGAAATCACGAAGTCAGGATATTAAATTCGGAATATCTTTATACTAACAGCACTTTTTTTTTTTTTTAGAAATGTCTAGATTAAACGAATATCAAGTTATCGGTCGTCGTCTTCCAACCGACGCCGCTCCTGAACCAAAGTTATACCGTATGAGAATTTTTGCTCCAAATGTGGTTGTTGCTAAATCTCGTTACTGGTATTTCTTACAAAAATTACACAAGGTTAAGAAAGCCTCTGGTGAAGTTGTTTCCGTTAACACCATCCACGAAGCTAGACCAACCAAGGTCAAGAACTTTGGTGTCTGGATCAGATACGAATCCAGATCCGGTATCCACAACATGTACAAAGAATACAGAGGTACCACCCGTGTTGAAGCCGTTGAAATCATGTACCAAGATTTAGCTGCTAGACACAGAGCTAGATTTAGAAACATCCACATCTTAAAGGTTGTTGAATTAGAAAAGACCGACGACGTTAAGAGACAATACGTTAAGCAATACTTGGCTAAAGACTTGAAATTCCCATTACCTCACAGAGTCTCCAAGAGTCAAAACTTGTTCCAATCTCACGCTCCATCTACTTTCTACTAAGGGTTTTGTTTTTTTTATTTGTCATTTTAAATAAACAATAAAAAAAAAAATTACACTTCTTTTTGGATAATGAAATGGTCGCTGCGAATAAATCTAATCTTTTCTTCACCTCTACTTATATATATTATTAATTAAAAGAAATATATGTGATTCTATTAAATTTTTGAAACTGTAGTAGTAGATCAGAAATATTTGTTGAATGTTTGCATCCGTACATCCTTCAGGTAGGCTCAAAGCCCGGAATGCGAATGCCATACTCCCAGATCAGTGCCAATTTATGGCCAGGACCCCCTGCTTATCTTTCCGGACGTTGACTCGGATGAATTGACGTATAAAAGTGCAACTTCTTTTCTTTCTAATTTTTCCAATTGAGTTGAAGTCTATATTAATCATGTCCTACGGTCCTAAAGCTGCTGAAAGATTGGCAGGTAAAATTGTTCTTATTACCGGTGCCAGTGCTGGTATTGGTGAAGCTACTGCTAGAGAAATTGCTGATGCTGCTAAAGGTGATGTCAAATTAATTTTAACAGCAAGAAGAAAGGACAAGTTAGAAGCGCTTGCCAAATCATTGAAACAAACTTATTCTAATATTAAGGTTTTAACCACTGAATTGGATGTTTCTAAAACTAGTACAATTCCAACTTTTATTCAAAATTTACCTCAGGAATTTGCTGATATCGATGTATTGGTTAATAATGCTGGTAAAGCCTTAGGTAGAGATGATATTGGTACTATCTTACAAGAAGATATTGAAGGAATGTTTGAAACCAATGTATTTGGGTTAATTGCTTTAACTCAAGCAGTTTTACCCATTTTGAAAAAGAAAGATTCAGGTGATATTGTTAATTTAGGTTCAATTGCTGGTAGGGATCCTTACCCTGGTGGAGGTATCTACTGTCCTACTAAAGCTGCCGTCAAATCTTTCTCTCATGTATTGAGAAAAGAATTGATCAACACCAAAATTAGAGTATTGGAAGTTGATCCTGGTAATGTGGAAACCGAATTTTCCAACATTAGATTTAAAGGTGATTTGGAGAAGGCTAAAAAAGTTTACGAAGGTACAGAACCTTTAGTGGCGGAAGATATTGCTGAAATCATTGTTTTCGGAATCACCAGAAAACAAAACACAGTAATTGCCGAAACCTTGGTATTCAGCACTAATCAAGCTTCTGCCACTCATCTCTACCGAGCTTCAAGTTAATTGTAGTTATCTTTAGCTTTTAAATAAAATTTCACGTCGCACCGAAAATAGTTCTATTTTTCTGTTAGAAAACGGAAATTGAAATTTCGGAGTGGCTGTTAATTGCTGCTCCCCCACATAAAATATATAAACTCTAAAATAATTTTATATCAACCTCTTCTTTTTAATTGGTCTACAATTATCGTGTATTATCATTAATTTATAAGGGCCAGGTGCGATTCTTCGTATGACTAATCCAAAATTCGCATAAGCCTTCTTCAATTGATAAGCACGTAATATTTTTACACAGTTTCGGAACAACAATATTTGATATTTCGAGAAATTAAATAAATAACCCTTGATTGTCTAACTTTCTTCATTCTTTTCATTTTTTCCTTTTGGCTCTGCCAGTTTCTTTAGTTTTCTTAATTTATAATTTCACTATTCAATTGTCGGTCAATCATGTCATTTGGAGCCAAAGCTGCTGAAAGACTCGCTAATAGAGTTGTTTTAATCACCGGGGCCAGCTCGGGAATCGGACAAGCAACTGCTCAGGAATTTGCCCTGGCTACTGGTGGTAATATCAGACTTATTTTAGCAGCTAGAAGAGAGGATCGTTTAAAATCATTCTCTTCGGAATTGACCAAGTTGTATCCCTCGGTTAAAATTCACCATGCTAAGTTGGATGTCTCCAAACAAGAAACCATTGATCCTTTCATTAAAAGTCTACCAGCAGAATTTGCTGATATTGATGTCTTGATCAATAATGCTGGTAAAGCCTTAGGTAGAGATAATGTGGGGAATTTGAAACAAGATGATATCCAAGGGATGTTTCAAACAAATGTATTGGGTTTAATTAATTTAACTCAAGCAGTTTTACCCATTTTTAAGAAGAAAAATTCGGGTGATATTGTTAATATTGGATCAATTGCTGGTAGAGATCCTTACCCAGGTGGAAGTATTTATTGTGCTACCAAATCTGCCGTCAAATTCTTTTCTCATTCATTAAGAAAAGAATTGATTAATACCAGAATTAGAGTATTGGAAGTTGATCCAGGTGCCGTTGAAACCGAATTTTCCCTCGTGAGATTTGCTGGTGATGCAGATGCTGCTAAAAAAGTTTATGAAGGTACTACTCCTTTAGATGCTTCTGATATTGCTGAATTAATTGTGTTTGGGGTCTCTAGAAAACAAAACACTGTGATTGCTGAAACTCTTATATTCCCTAGTCATCAAGCATCGGCTACTCATGTCTACAAAAAACCAGCATTATAATAGTTTATCTATAATTAAAAATTAAATAGTTAAATATACACAGAAATAAATATGTTTTTGATATTTGTACAAAATTTTGTAAAATATCTAGAAGCTTAATTGCTCCAATGTTTTTGTTAGTTTTGCTGCCCCATCAATAGAGGTATTATTATCAATCGATACTTTAGCTCTATTCATTTCTAATCCTGCTAATAACATACAGGCTTTGCAAATCTTATTAGAAGAAAGGTATCCACATTTCTCACATCTATTACCATCCTTAAACTCTTTCTTCCCAAGAGAAACAGATCCATCTGCATTAACTTCAACTTCCTTATTCTCATTCGTCACTTTCTTGGTATTCTTATATTTTGTAGTAACTTTCTTCTTTTTAGGTTTTAATGTTAAATGTTCACCACTATAAATAATATCCATAATACATGAAGGTCTAATGGCTTCTAATGATTTTAACAATTCTCTAGTAGTTCCTCTGAATGCTTCTGGTGCATAAGTACACTCGGTGGAGAAATAATCCAATTTCTTGTAATGAGCATAAAGCACAATTTCTTTCTGGTATGTATACTTGAATGGTTTCGATCTTCTAATTGGTGAACCAGTCGACTGGGTCATTATGGTACAAGATTTTTCTAATCTGGCCGTATCACCTCTGAGTAAATTCATCAACACCGTTTCTGCCATATCATCAGCATTATGACCTGTCACAATGTGATTAATCCCCAACTTAGCAGCCCCTCTATCTAATGCTTGTCTTCTTAAAACACCACAATAAGTACAAGAAGATCTCATCCCAGCACATGCAACTATTTCATCCATGGACCAGTTATACAAGTCTTTATAGGATACAATTTCCAAAGGCATATCGTATTGTGCCTGGTTTCTTTTCACAGTAGCCAATGAATCATCTCTATATCCCTTGATACCTTCATCGATCGAGAGTAAGACCAATTTTAATTGATAGTTATATCTTTCATTCAAAGTTTTCAACACCGATGCCAACACCGTGGAATCTTTACCACCCGACGCCCCGATAGCAACAACATCTCCCGGTTGAAATAGACCAGCATCAGTAATGGTATTATGGATTTCGGTTTCGAAAACGTTATAAAAACATTCTTTACACAATTTTTGCAAGTTTTTAGGTCTCTTCATCACAGCCTTACGACCATGGCAGAGCTCACACAAAGCTGAGACTTTAATCTTTCTAACAGGTAGCCTTTCTTCAGTCATGATCTTTTATTTACTATATTTGGGAAATGATATAGAAAGTATAGAAACAAGGTGTATTTGGCTAATCTTCAATCGACCAAGCAGAGCTTAATAATAGTAAAAAAAAAAAGAAATGTACTCATCTGCTGAGAGAAAAAAAAAAAAAAAAAAAAAAAAAAAAAAAAAAAAAAAAAAAAAAAAAAAAAAAAAAAAAAAAAAAAAAAAAAAAAAAAAAAAAAAGAAAGAAAAATAAACTGATCCGAACAGAACTTACATCTAAACGTTCATACGATAAAATATATTTAAATTAAAAAGCTATAAAGGGATAAAATTTTGAAAAATGCACTATTTACGGCAACAGTAACATTCGAGGGCTAGACAATACAAACGTAGACATACATCTATCATATATATCACCATAAAATCGTCATTATCATCAAGAAGGTAAGTGTGGATTGACTGACCACCATTCCAATCTTTCAGATCGAATAAAACACCATGCAATAAAAAAAAACAAATAATTTACAGGATACAAGAAACAATTCAACAGTCTCGACTTACTTTATGACTCTCGACTTTTATTGGTATGTGGTTTTTTTTTTTATTTTATTTTTGTTTTTTTGGAATTTTTTTTTTCTTTTCGAAGTTTGACTTGTTCGTTTATGGATTCAATTACTAATGAAAGCTCGCCATTTAAGCAGTAGCTTGGAATTCATCATTGTTGGTATTGACATTTGCATATCTGAATCTGTTATTTTCTTCTTGTAATAATTCTTTTTGTTCTTTTTGTTGTTCTTTTTGTTGTTGTTGTTGTTGTTGTTGTTGTAAAGGTTGTTTTTTACCATGACCGTTAGAAGCAGTTTTCTCATTCTTCTCACTTAATAAACCAACCTTTTCTTTCATGACAATGGCCAATTCTTGTAATTTGGTTCTTTGAGGCTCGTCAGTAGCAAAGTTGACAAAAGTCTTATTTTCATCTAAAGTGGCATTGATGTCACCAACTTCAATCATTTTTTCTAAAATTGAAACAACACCGGTAGCTTCAATATCGAAAATTTGTGACAATTTTTCAATAGACAATTTGGAGAAAACAGATTTATAAGTGAAAATGTAAGTTCTTAAACCTTCAATCTTCAATTGTTTTTTCAACATATCCAATAAGTCATCATTATTAGGGAAAAGTTTCCAAATTTTGATGGAGGATAACAAGGTATAAGCCTTGGCCCAGTCACCTTTTTGTAAAGATCTGGAAGCATGAACGAGATGGTCTTTAATACTTTCTGGAGGACCAGTGAAGTATTGTCTGTCGTGGAATTCTAATTTACTCTTAAAGGATTTGATGGATGCTTTACGCTTGGAGTCTTTTGGAGAATTAGAGGCAGCGGCCAAAGCTGGGATTTCTATTAATAATGATGAAGTCATGAAGGCACATTCCAATAACTCTAAGTTGATATGCATGTGGAAAGGTAATAATTTCAGTTTTTCAGCAGCAGTAGCTTGACTTGGATACTTAGAACTGAAACCTTGACCTAATAATTCTTTCAATCTTTGGGAGTTAGCAATTTCATTTAAAGCTTGATGAGATTCTTCAATTTCACCAGCTCTGAAAGCACTCAAACCTAATTGAACCAAAGCACGGTTATATTGAACTTGTAAAGAAGAGTCAGTGTGGTGGATGGTAGCGTAAACTTGAGATTCTAAGAATAAATCTCTAGCCTTTTGGTATCTATTATTGATAGCATTGTAATAGATTGAAGAAAGTAAAGCTTTTCTTTCATAAATTGGATTAGCCTGTTCACTTAAGAAAACAGATAATTCATTTATAACTTCGCCAGCATCGGCATCAGGACCAACAAGAGTAGAAGTACCTTTTATATCTTTCCAAGCTTCATCTTCATTAATTCTGATTAATTGATCTGGTTTATAGTAGATGTGATCCAATCTTCTCAGAACAATTCTTGCCAATTGTTCCCCATCAGCAGTGTTTCTAACATCTTCTGGAGTAGTTAATTCAACATAAACTTGAGCTCTGACGAGTAATTTATAGAGTTTGGTTTCATCCTTCAATCTTTCGATATATTCAATTGAATGAGGATCGGTATTTTGTAAGAATCCGGTGAATTCATCATCTAATCTTTCGGCAAATGAAGTAATAGAACCAGAAATAACTTTAACACCTTCTTCATTGACAGATGGTTCAACATCAATGTCATCGGTAGAAACACCCAATTCAGAGACTTGGTATTCTGATGATTTGGAATCTAATAAATCCAATAATGCGTTGAAATCACGTTGATTTTTTTCCCATTGATCAACAGGCATGAATAATTGGTTTGAGTAAGCATCAAATCTAATAGATAATAACATTTGGTAGATGGAAATTAATTCGAATGGCTTACCAGATTGAGATTCTTCCAACAAATTTTCTAAATCATTAATTTGTTCATATTTATCAATGTTCTTTTTACCTCTAGTTTCGGAAATTTGTTTCAAAAGAGTGAAAACAGGACTCAAAACTCTGTTGGCACCAGCAGCAGTAAGGCCAGATTCTGAATCCTTAGCACCAGAAGTAGAGCTTTGACTAACCAAACCTTCCAATGGTTCTTCGGAGTCAAATAATTCTGGTTTGGCTCTGTATAAATCGAGATAAGCTTGGAATTCTTTAATTTGTTTCTTTACACGTTGTTTTATGGTATTGAAAGCTCTTGATTGAGCAGCATTCATTTTTTTATCCGATTCTTTTTCATTGATGGTAGTTTCATTGATAAAATCTTCCAAATCACCCAATAATTTGAAGTAAAAGTTTGGAGTAGAAATATTTTGTTGACTGGCTCTTATTAAATAACGACCCAATTTTTCGAATTCTGATAATATTCCAATCCATTCATTGGATCTCTTATTAGTATTGATGGAATCAATAGATGCTCTCATATCATCCAATAACTTATCCTTACCAGATTTGACCACTTTTCTTCCTTCATCATCACTATCGGAATCGGAATCGGAAGCAGCTCCCTTTGTGAAATCCTTCTTCAAGAAATAAGCAGGGCCTTTAGGAGCATCAGAATCAGAGTCATCATCTTCAGAAGAAGAATCATCAAATTCAGAATCATCATCAAATTCTTGACTTTCTTCTTCAGAGGAAGAAACGAGTTCCTCTTCAGAGGCACTCAACAAGTCTTCTTCAGACGATGACGAGTCAGAGCTATAGCCCGAGACA